>JASPKZ010007274.1:0-222306 GCA_030220185.1 Diploptera punctata | reverse complement strand
ACAAAATGTCTTCCCTCCATCGGGACTCAAACCAGCATACGCCCCGTAGTTTTGCACCAGGAATTACTCAAGATGATAACATAAACAGAGAATATCTTTAAGATTAAGGTGCACAAATGGCAGGTTGATCAAGAGGCCAAACGCACGAAAAAACTTGGAACAATATGGACAGAAAGAGAAAAATAAAAACCCATAGCCAAAAAATTGAGGAAAATACGGACTTAAAGCAAACGCCTGTAAGTAGACCTACAATGTGAATTCCCATATGGGCTCATTCCTAATAAAAAATAAAAGTAACAATAATGGAGAATAACATTATCCATGATTTTAGGGAAATATATTATACAGGGGATGATTGGAAAACATTAATCTTCAGGACAGGGATTTGTGCAGAGCTTATTTTTCCGAGCGGCCATGAAACTAGGGAATTTCCCATAGAGCAAGTGAGTTATTTAATAATTATTAATAATAACTAACTAACTAACTCAGAGGCACTATCGAACCCATAGGTTCATACCCGCACGAGAACATAAGCTCTTCCATAAATCCCTATCCTGATCAAACGTTTTTTTCCAATCATTCCCTGTACAATATACTTCCCTCAAATTATAGTTAATGATAATATTAATAATCCATCCATCGATATACTAATTCTGACTCGAGGACAGGTCTTTCATCACTGCAATCATAAGCATTTTCCATGCTATGCTTTGCAGCTTTACTAGGGGATTATAGGTGTGGTAACTTCCCGTTGCTTTCCACACCAAGTGAAGGATGATGATGAATGATAATGGTAAGAATGATTGTGATGATGGCCGGATGATTTTCGGGGAACGTTGGGCCCTAAGCTTTCCTGACATTTGTCTTACATGTGTAGACAAACCCCGAAAAAATACCACCTCATCGTATAGCGTATTTCCCATATGGCCTCATTCGCAATATAAAAAAATAACAATAATGGAGAATAACATTATCCATGAATTCAGGGAAATAGATTATACAAGGGATGATTGGAAAACATCTCAGGATACGGATGGGTGGAGAGCTTATATCCGCTCGGCCATGAACCTACGGGTTCGATAACGAGTTAGTTAGTTAATAATATTAATAATAGAGCAAGTATATATCCGCGCAACCATGAACCTACGGGTACGATAGTGAGTTAGTTAAAAATATTAACAATAATATTATTAATAATAACATTCATAAAATTAATAATAATAATAATAATAATAATAATAATAATAATATGGAAATCGCATTTCTTTGAGTGGTATTACTAATTTGTTTACTACCCTTACCATGGAGTAAAAATCTCTACTCTATGGCCCTTAGATCAGCATCTTAGACATTGTACTCTTTGTCCAATACACTTGACAACGCTTAAATAAGCACCCCCTAACTAACTTTACAATTCTGTGCTTCCCTGTACGCGCTTAGCAACTTACTTTCGCATTGGTTGTGTCAAGGTGTTAATTTTGTTAATTGTGGTGGTTAAATTTGAAGCTGTATAATTATAACAAGAAAAATGTCTTCAAGGTGCTATACAATGTGAGGTGGGTTAACATTTATTATCATCATCATTATTGAATGTTCATTCTAAACCATTAAGTTTCAACCATGCTTTTTTCCAAGTCCTGTAGAATCAAGCGATGGGCAAGGGTTATGAACTTTCTCCTAGATGGCTGGAGGATCAAGTGCAGTTATTATTTACCAGCCTTAACGATAAATTCCCAAACGGGCTTACTAATCATTGATGTACAACCAACACATAATTTGTAACATAACAAAGTTAATCAATTCATATATTATTTCAATAAACTAATTCGATTCTACACTAACTACGACGGCCTTCCTAATGTAACATAATAAAGTAATAGTTTCAGTTTCTTATTTGAATGTTGGTTAGGTTACTCCGTAATGCCATCTGTTTGACGAGGGCACTACACTACGATTATGTAGAACTTAGAAGAAATTATTGAGAATTTTCACGGTACATAAATACAATACTTAACAATTGTAAAAAATATTTTAAGATTCATTAGAAAAATGTAGAAATCCTATAAAATGTCAGTAGAAACGGAAGAAGTAAAGGGCAACAGTATATCTTGAATATTGCATTGTGTACAGTAGTTGAGAACTATTCTGTAGTTGAGGCCAATATTTTAATATACCAATTACTTCAATAGGTATTTATGCATAGGATACAGTCAAGCAAAAAAATGTATGTTTTTTAAAATATTTTCTATTTACCAACATCTTCTACAGTAATATTTTTCCATTCCATCAGTCAAAGGCTACACATTCCATCGCTCTTAATTCCTCACGTTGTACATTCTCACTCAAGTTTCAAACAACTAGCGCACATTTTAAAATACTTTTTACACATTCTAATTTCAATTTATTTCACGGATTAATATTTTTTAAATATCAACTATGAGTCGAAACCTATTTTAAACATTTTCTGAATATTTTCCATTATATTTTAATGGAGTATTTAACAGTATGTACCGTTTGGTGTAGTAACCATATTGCTTTCTCAGCCATTTTATTTCTATGTTCGTTTTTTGTGTATGTTTGATTGTGTCCCTGATGGTTTAAATTCACAATTGGACCTTCTAAAACCTGAAATGAAAATTTAAAAATCGCTCTAGCAGTCACATTTTCGATGTTTCACAAATAAACTCGTTATATCGTATGAAAATATCCAAAATAAGTGAAATCCGACAATTATAAGTAGAGGTTTACTTGAAACCCGAAATCAACTGCTAAACTAAAATTGCTAAATCAAAACATTTAAAAGAAAATCTAAGAAAGAGAGAAAACATCTGTTAATAGAGACAAAATATCTGGAAACCAAATATGGAAACATAAAACGAATTTCACAACTTAAATATCTTGGTGAAATAATTCAGTAAAATTGAATCGAAAATAAAGCCAATAAAGGCAGAAGCCCAAAAAATGGAAACAGTATTTCGGCTTACTCGCAACATATATAGTAAAAAAGCGCATTATTTACGTACTCAGACACAATAACACTGTAATTAAACTAGAGTATCTCTATGGAGCAGGAACATTAATTCTGAACAGAAAAAAATATATCGACAATATAGTAAAAAAAATAATGCAAAATTATAAGAAAAAATTAGGTCCAGAAGTCACAGGTGAAACATAAGTTATAGACTCAAACGTAAAAACGGAAATAAAATTAGGCTATATACAGACTTTCACAAGCGATATTTATTAATTTTTTAAGAACATATTAAACTAATTAACTCAAATAGACATTAATTAAAAACAAACGATGGAATTATATGAAAATATAAGTAAAGTACGAGTGGATACTAAGAAATGGATTAGTGAAGTGAAAAATGACATAAAATTGGCAGGAATTATTCAAGATGATACCATAAACAGACATCTTTAAAATTAAGGTGCACACATGGTGGGTTGATCAAGAGAGAAAAAAAAACAGCAGAACAACATGGGCAGAAGATAGAAATAAAACCCATAGCCAAAAAATGAGGGAAATACGGAGTCAAAGCAAACACCTGTAAATAAAAAAAAGTAAAAATAACAATTATATTATTTTTGGTCTGGACATCTTACCTCAATATTAATGTTGATTTGTTCTTGGACATGTTTCAAAACAATTCTCTGTTTTATCTTCAACTTTCCCAGACTGGGAAACAGAGAATTGTTTTGAAACATGTCCAAGAACAAATCAACATTAATATTGAGGTAAGATGTCCAGACCAAAAATAATATAATTAAAATAACCTCAAAATATAACTTCCTAAAATTAAATATTAAAAATAACAATAATGGAGAATAACATTATCCATGAATTCAGGGAAATAGATTATACAAGGGGTGATTGGAAAACATCTCAGGATACGGATGTGTGGAGAGCTTATATTGGCCTTGAACCTACGGGTTCGATAACGACTTAGTTAGTTAATAATATTAATTATAGAGAAAGCTTATATCCGCGCAACCATGAACCTACCGGTTCGATAGTGAGTTAGTTAACAATATTAATTATAATATTAATAATAATATTCATAAAATTAACAATAATAATGTGGAAATAGCATTTCGGTGAGTAGTATTACTAATTCGTTTACTACCCTTACCATGGAGTAAAAATCTTTACTCTATTAGCATCTTAGACATTGTACTCTTTGTCCATACACGTGACAAACGCTTTAAATAAGCACCCCCTACCACTTTACAATTCTGTGCTCCCTGTACGCGCTTAGCAAACTTACTGCGCATTGGTTGTGTCCAAGGTTGTTAATTTGTTAATTGTGGTGGTTAATTTGAAGCTGTATAATTATAACCAAGAAAAATGTCTTCAAGTGCTATACAAAGTGAAGTAAGTACATTTATTATCATCATCATTATTGAATGTTCATTCTAAACATTAAGTTTTCACCATGCTTTTTTCAAGTCCTGTAGAATCAGCATGGGCAAGGGTTATGAACTTGCTACTAGATGGCAGAGGATCAAGTGCAGTTATTACCAATCTTCACGATAAATTCCCAAAAGGGCTTTTAAACATTGATGTACACCAACACATAATTTGTAACAGAACAAAGTAAATCATTCATATATTATTTCAATAAAATAATTCGATCAACACTAACTTACGTCTTCCTAATGTAACAAAATAAAGTAATAGTGCAGGTTTCTTATTTGAAGGTTGGTTACACCGTATGCAATCTGTTGACGAGGCACACACTACGATTATGTAAAAGTGAAGAAATTATTGAGATTTTCACGTAATAAATCAACTAACAAGTGTAAAAACATTTAAGATTCATTAGAAAATGTAAAAATATCGAAAATGTTAGTTGAAAAGCAGAAAGTAAATGTGCAATACAGTATATCATGAATATTGCATTGTGTACTACTTTTTTTTTGCATTCATTCAAATCAATAATCTTCTCTCAGATATTCATCATTTTACTTACATATTCCCCAAGGTTGTATATCTGACTAAGTTTCAAATAACTACGCACTTTTTAAAATACCTTACACACATTCTAATCTCATATGTTTTACGATTAATACTTTCTTAATATCAACTATCACTAAACATTTTATACATTTTCTAACATTTCACATGTTTTTATGTATATCAGGCTCATATGTACTGTTGGGGTAGCTCCCTTCAGCATTCCAATTCTTCCATCATTCTTGGATTCTATTACGCCCTCAACGTCACATGTCATGCCATTTCAGTCTTAAATTCAGCCATTATTCCACATAGTTTAACATTCAATATTGTTAGAATTTGCTGGTTCGAGTATTCTCCTTCGATTGTCTTGGTGCGCTTGCCAAAAATCCAGTCCTGTTGTAAATATTGTTTTGCGGCTGTTACCAAAGTCCATTCTCTGACCATACAACATGGACACTTGTACTATAATTTAATAAAAAAAGCCCTGGGTTATTATAATATTTTTACTCTAATCACTGAATTTAACATCCAATTATTTTTCAGCCTCACTAATTCGTTCAAAGGTTCTACTCATCATTTTAAGTCACTATGACTTCGAAATGAATGTTGTGGGCCTTCTCAATATCCTCCGCCAGCTATTCTACTTTGCCAATTTCAGTTTGACACTCTCATATTCTTCAAATCCTCCCAAATACCACTACCAATCCATCTTAGATCTAACAACAGCTTATTCCTCTAGGCCTCATCATAGAACTTTAACTAAATATGTGATTCTTATCATCCGATGACAAAATCATCCAATCCAAAGATTCTTATTGATTTATTGTATTTTTATATTTAGAATATTATTGGTTCAATAATTTGCATTTTCCAAGCATTTTTGGTCCTTTACTTGAACTTTTCTATGCATCTTCTTTGAAAAATTAACAATTTTGTTTGATTTTTCGTGAGAGTTCAAGTTTCCTTGGATAAGTCACTATTGGTCTTATTATGTTATATAATCTTGGTTTGGCAGATTTGATAGTGGTTTAGTTTTAAATAATGTTAAAGGGCTTAATACAACTTATTTCCATTACAAATCTTGTGAACTTCTCCTCAAATATTGTGTCCATTCACTATCGTAACCAAATATTAAAATGCTGACACTGATTTAATTGCTATTATATTGTAGATCATCTCTGTATTTTATTGAAGTTAAACATGTAGGTATTGTTTTATTTGTATTATTATCATCCATTGCAAATCCCCAAGTAAAACATTTACATATTTTTATGTGCAGCTCTTGAAATGGATGATACTGTAAATGAGATCAAGCATGGTTGTAGACGCATGCTCAGTGACATGGAATGTCAAGTGACAAGGATATTCAAGTGATGAGGAATGCTCAAGTGACGAGGAATGTCAATGACGAGGAATGCTCAATGATGAGAAGCTCAAGTGATGAGAAAACAATAGAAGAATCAAACAAAGTAGAGAACATTCCAGATGAGGTGAGTTATATAGGTATATAAAGTTTTGTAATATTCAAAAAAAAACTTGAATAATGCATTTACGGTAATACTTCTTCTTTTCTCTGGCACTACAGCCAGTGTGGGCTTGGCCTCATGTATGAAGCCCTCCAAATCGACATATCCATGTCTTTCTATTCCAGTTCCTCGTCCCACAATCATCTTTGCATCCTCATCCACACATCAATCATCTGATCTTAGCCTTCCCACTATTGTGCGATTCTCTAGTTTATGAAGATTTCTTGTGATACGTATTACCAGAGATGAACATCTTGCTCACTCAAGCCTTTTGAGTTTAACTCTGGGAAAAATAGTTCGTTATACACTAATATGGCTCACTATTTATCCTCTTCTTAATAAGCCACTTTCCCTAATCATCATACACCGTATGAAAAGCTTCTTTCATCATATCATGGTCTGCAAGTTTTGAGCCTATTCACGTGTTCCCTCATGCTCCACAATAGCTCAGTCGCCGTCCAACTTTGTTTTCGATCTTCCTACATTTCTTTGGCCTTCAGGCTATATAAACTATCTGTTTTGTTAACGATTATTTATTATTTTGTACAGGTTCAAACCCTCTACAATTATTTATGTATATTCTCTCATTATATTGTTAGATACAATGCACATTGGTGTGTTTTTTATGAATAGTAAAGAGAATTGACAAAAGGGAGCAATCTTGCGAAGACCATTGTTGTGGCTACTAAATTTGTAGTCTCATATAAACTTTTATAACTTAATTAGATGAGGTGGATATTTTTTTCAAGGTGTTTATTATGTTACCAGTATTTATGGAATCCAGTTTCACAACCAATCAAGATGGTAGCAGGAAGAAAAAGTTTTGTTAGCTTGTAAAGCTCTAGATAGTGGTATTGGAGTTTCCAGTTCAAATCCTAGTGTCGATCAATCTGACTTTCTTCCCTTAGTTTTCTACAATTGACATTACCCTGAAAACAGATCTAACTCATAAACTGCTTACTCATGATTGACTAACTTCAGCACAATCTTTTACATATAGATCACTATTAGCTTGAATGGACTGTCCGTCACCATCTTATTGCTGAGTTTTAATATAATTAAATAATAGCTTCAATCTTCATTTTCTCCCTTTAACTTTGTTTCTAATTTTTTTTCGTCTTGAAATTCTTGCTCCCTTCTTATCAAATCCATTTCCTTTGCGAAAGATACTTATTTGCTTTGCTGTTAAGGGCCAAAGTTCTGCTCCATAAGTAATGATGTTTAAACAAGTTATGACATACATAATTCTATTTTATCCCAACAATATTCCAGAGGAGGCATGCATTGCAAATTTTCCTTTTATTTGTATTTCTATTTCCATTTAAACTTCCATTTATATTTTTTTAATTCATAAATATGAAATCTCCACTACAGATTTAATTGTTTCTCCATTCTCCAAATTAAATTTTGTTGTGGTTTACCTAATAAGGAATATTTTGTTTTATTCATGTTCAAAATAACCCCATTTAATAAGAATAATAATATAATAGTAATAATAATTAACATTACTAAGCTGCCTTCTTTCCACTTAACCGCAAATAATCAATATGGAAAAATGAAGTACTATTAAAATTTTAAAATATTATAAAAATCTAGAAAAAACTGTGGGTTTCTTAGGAAGATTTGCCAGATCACTAAATTAGCAGGATAAAAACGTACCATCTGGAAAAAATCAAGTTTAATAAATGATTAAACAATTGTGGGAAATAAACAATTATATTTTGGAAGTAAAAGGATGAATGAAGATAGATTACCAGTTAGATTTGGAGTGAATTTAATTGAAGCAAAAGTAGAGGGAGACGTGAAAAAGTGACAGAGGGAATAATGAGTTTGATGAAGGATGGGGATGCAGGATGTGACTGGAGGTAGAGATCCATGGAGGAAGAGAATCAAAACTTAATATTGAGACAGGAAGATGTTGTATACATTAAGATTATTAAGTAAAAATAGTTAAACAAAAAATGTCTATATTAGCTAAACACTAACAACATGGAATAGAATAACGAAACACTAGAAAATAGTGAGCACATATATTTACGGTAAAACAGATGAAAAGGAGTGTTCAATTTATACACTGTTATGCCAGGACATGAGCAAAAATGGAAAAGAAGGAATCTCATGGAAACTTAAAGTAGGAAACAAAGATAAGGGCTGGAACAATGTAGGAAAACGAGAAGTGCCAGGAGATAGATCAGGAGGAGATCCGAATAGCATTGATCATGATTGAAGGAAGTCAATTATACAGGGAATAATTTTAAAATATTGCTCAAATAGAAATGTAATGGATAACTTATTTCCAGGTTAAATAGTGTCAGTGAATAGTACAAGGAAGATAGTTTCCAGAACATTTTGAGAAAAAAAAATTTTGTTAGTAGCCATTATTTTGATATTTGATCATACTTAATCAAAATAAGTAAACCTTTTTTTTTATTTATAATGAGGTTGCATAAAATGTGTTACTTCACCTCATAAAGTTCAGTGTTTTCTCGATACAGTTTCAAAGGCAATTGTCTTCATCTTCAGTCAACTCCAACTGTTGAGATTGTGCTGTTACCAATATCTTCCAACTGCCATCGGTTTTTTTATTTTAATAAGCAAGGAGATTAAATTGTGTTCACTGAGACTTCAAAATTTATATTCTTATTTGTTCTTCTGGATTATAATATATCATTATTATAATATATTAATATAACAGTGTGGAAAATATATAGGCCATAATCAGAAGAACATAGAGGAAACAGAATGTTGAAGTTTCTAATGAGAAAATTAATCTCAAGTTCAAACATTGACAAAGATGCCATTAGAAGATGGTGGGAACCGCAAAATTCAACAGTTGGATTTGACGAAGATAAGGCAAATGAACTTGAAATGGTACATGCAAACAAGAAACTTTTGAGATGAGATGTAAAAATTTTATCAAAACATATTAAATTGAAAATTACCATAGTGTTATTTACATGTAATTTTGATAAAAAACTTTTTTTTTCAGGAAGGAGAAAAGGGAATAAAAGAAGGATTAAAAACTGAGTAGGAAAGAAGAAATTGCGTGGATATAGATATAAAACGAGGCAGTACTGCAAGGTTTTGTAATGCAAATACGTCAGAAAAATTATTCCAAGAATGGGGCATATATCATTCTATAATTAAAGTGGAAGTTCCAGATAATTTGGATTTGAATCTGAAAATTGAGAGACCTGATAAAATCACACGGGTAAGATATTTTTGTGGTGTAACTAAAAATATATTACAAGATATTGTGTAGGTCTGGTCCCAAATCTCTCATGATATTGTGTACGACAGCTCTCATATACTTCCCAAATCCCTCATGATACTGTGTAGGACTGGTTCCTATACTACCCAAATCCCTCACGATTTTGGACTGATCCCACAATTAATCATATATAGGTTAGGTCTGGTTCCCAGATACTACCCAAAATCCCTCACGTTATGGTTAGACTGGTCCCATATATTTCCAGATAACCATATTGGTATGGGTATAGTAATACTTAATATTCCCAAATAAGTCATAATTTCAAAAACATGATTTTTATTTAATATTTAATTTTAGGAAGTGGATATTGTTGAGGTTATTTTAATTATATTTATTTTAGTCTGATATCTTACCTCAAGAATTATGTTGATTTTGTTCTTGTTTTGAAACATGTTCAACAACAAATCAACATTAATATTGAGGTAAGATGATCAGACTAAAAATAAGATAATGTTTTTATTTATTCATTTAAATGAAAAGTTACTAGGAAATTCATTAATATTCCTACTATTCAACCTTTGTGGTCTTGAAGGGTATAACATAGCTTAAGAGAAACATGATGTTGCATGCAACTTAATAAGTTTTGTAAAGCTATGGTTTATTATACAGCGTATTGCGTCTGACGTGGTGCGAGCTCGCATTACGCTTGGCATGATGCTGGTTTCCTCATGGAGTGCAAATGGTAACAGCATTTATGTTTATGGAATTGTCACCGATGTCACCACAATTATGGGAAATCGAAAATGACCAACGTCGTAAATAAATTCCCATATGTGTTATGAAAAAATGGATGTATACAAACCGTCCCTGCATAACCTAATGAAATAAATCAACATGCATACTTGTAGTACAACTATAACTATATGATGTACATTAAACTGAACCCATCAGAACCTAACAAAAGGAAGTGATTGAACATTTATTTCTTAAACTATGTTTTGGAATAAATGCAAATATTGGTCATTCACACACATATGTCTGCCATCTGATGGATTTAATTTTAAAAGCCCTTGCGCATTCGCACTTCAATTGTGAGAGGAAAAGTGATAATTTGTGTAGCACAATAAACATATAATAATTTCTTTATAAAAAAAAGTTTAAGTATGGTTGCCAAAACATGTTAAAATAGTACGAAATATTAGTAAAGACGGGAAGAGGCACCTGGAGCAACAGCATCATATGAATGTTGTATGAAAAATAATACAAACAAATTATTCTTAAGTTCTTAAATAAATATATGGTTGATAATACCAAATTTTAGAATACTTCAAATTTTCGCCAGACCAGTTTCATCAGGTTTAGGATTTAATAGAAGACGAAATTTATGTATATCCATAACATCCCTAAGATACCAACAATATTTACAGCTTTTTATTTATTTCTTGACTAAGTTTAAGCCAGAATAACTTTTTCTGTACATTTCTGTACTCCTTCATACTCATGTCGTATAAAACAGATGGAAATTGTTGAGATGAACTTATCAAAAACTATCATCATTGAATTTGTTAGAATTACAAAACTAACAGCTCTTTTACCGACACATTTTGCATGAAAGTCTTTTTTTTAGCCTTGTTTAGCAATGAGTTGCGATAATAGCTTCTATATTCTTTGTTTGCGCTGGAAAATTGCATCCGGATTAAAGTGATTCAATACACAACAACGACATGTAAGCGCAAATTTTTTCGAGCCAACGCTTTGCGATGTAGAGAAACCATGTCCATTTAATTACTTGGGGAGCAAATTTTGCGCTGGCGCTTTCCATCGTATATAAAACCATAGCATAAGATCTGAAAAGTTCATCAAATAATAATATATATATTACACACACACATATATACATATATATGACATGATTAGAAAAATAAATGCCTGGACGGGATTTGATCCCATCGAGGCATTTATTTTTCTTATTATGTCATATTAAGCTTGCATTGCTCAATGTCAAAAATTTAATTATAATGTGTGTATATATATAAAAGTTATTTCTCACAATAAGTACCAGTAAATGTGTATTTTTTTATCTTCTGAAATAATAATATATTTGAGAATGATAAAATGTATTAAATCAGGAATTGGCAACTTTTTAAGTATGAAGAAACCTTTTCTAAAAAATTGGTTTACTCTGGGCTTGCCAAAGAAAATATCATGATTATGGCTAGGACAAAAATATGTACCATAACATATAAGATATGTAACTTTTATAGGAATTAATCACTATGAGGTTTAATTTATGGTGAAATTAAATGTTTCTTACCTCTCCTCATCTATATTTTCTAAGTTGATCGTGATTTCAAGACTATAACTGTCTCATCATCAGAACTTTGTTGGCGACTGGTGTTATGTTGATCGGAAGAACCTCTTCTTCTTCTTCCGTCTGTTGGTGGACCAATGAACCTCTGGATCAGGTCAAAATTTGCAGGAATTTCGAAGTTCATAAGTTTTCTTTTGTTTTTCTGAATGTAGATCTTTTCCCAAACCGTGAGTTCCTTTCGTTTGTCTATTTGTGTAATTAGACTGGCTTTTGATTCAATTAAATGTTTTTCGGACCAAGCATGAGCAGCTACTGCTGACTTTTCCACTTCTCCATTTTTGATGTTTGTAAGATGTTCTTTCACCCTTGTTTTCAAATTTCTTTTCGTTTTTCCAATATAAATTTTGTCACAATCCCTGCATTTTATCTGATAAATTCCTGATTTGTTTTCATTTTCAATTCTATCATTTTTATTTGTTTTAATTATCCTATTAAGGCTGTATTCATTCTTTGGTGCTAATCTTATATTAAACTTTTTGAATTTTTTTTTATTTATAGTGTTTCGATGGATGGTAAGTGAATTTCTTGAATTTTATTTTTTCTGTTCCTTTTATAAGTGTGCTTTCATTTATTAATTTTTGTCTTTTGAATTTATTTATTTTCTTGTGTACCATATTTTCTTCATAACCGTTATCTATTGCAACATATATTATGTGTTCTTTTTCTTGTTCATAGTTTTCTTTGCTCATAGGTATATTTACCAATCTATGTGTCATACTATTGAATACTGCCTCTTTGTGAGCAAAATGGTTGAATCCTGACGCTTTAATATAGTTGTCAATATGTGTGTTCTTTCTATAAATTCCAAATTCAATCTAATATAAAGCGTGTAAAAAGGGCAACTAATAACTGTCAATAGGTGAGCATAAGCACCTTGTTGCCAATTCCTGCTTTAAATACATTTAATATGTAAGATTTTCAATGAATGAATGAGTCAATTATTATCGTACCTCATATTTCATGCTTTTTTTAACACAGGGACAGCAGTTTTCAAGAGGACATGCCTCTTATCCTTAACCAATATGTGATACCAGGTTTTCGTTTGAATCTTCCTCTATAACTCTGCCATATTGTGCTGATTTGATGAACATTCAGATCAAGTCCTGTTCATTTGGAATTTCAAAATTCATTGATCTAAATTTGTTCCTCTGAACATTTGGAAAAACCTTTGGAATTGCAGGAGAAGATATATATTCAGAGAAACAAATTTAGATCCATGAATTTTTAAATACCTGATGAAAAGGACTTGAACTCAAAGTTCATCAAATCAGCACCAGATGGCAGCATTATAGATGAAGATTCAAATGAAAATCAAGTAGTCATAATATCGGCTGAGGATGAGAAGGATGTTCTCTTGCAAATTGCAGTTACCGTGTTTAAAAAAACATGAAATATGTGGTAAGATAAGAACTGACCCATTCATTCATTGAATTAAGAACCTCATAATGTTATTTTCCATATTTAACTATGAATATATGATTTTGTTTGAATAAATTCTGATAATATTTATTATATTTGCAGAGATCTACTGTTGAACATCTTAGGAATATGACGAAGGCACACAATGTCAACAAATTTAAGCATAGGATTAAAAGTACTTTTGAGAATAATCCTTGGCTCTTCCAAGAATTTAAGAAAATCAGCATGAAAAGTCAAAAACAATTACATGAAGCATCGAGAGCGAGTTTTACAACAGAAAGAAATGATTGCAATAAGAATCTCCAACCAACTGACAAACCTCTATTTGCACCAACACTAGATACATTACCATCATGGAAAAAAACATGCAAGCAATGTTTGCGTAAAATAAAAATCAAGAGGAAAATTCAGCGGAATCGACACTGGAGAAGGTTAGATATAAGGTATCGACAAGTGATGATACATTGGAAGGTATATGGAGGCTCTGAACTGTTTTTGGCAAAGCTTGATTCTTATGAAAAGGATGCTAATGATTTTAATCATAAATATGGATCAAAGAAGGCAATAATTCGCTTTATTAATAATGTAAAGGAGAAATAAGAAGGGTAGCCAACTGAACAAAATACAGATACAGTAATTTGCTGGCAGAAAAAAGAAAAACATGATAATGAGAAGGCAATGAAATGTCATGACAGGTGTTTGTTATGAGAACGTTTGGAAAACAAATGCAAAGAAGCAAGAAGAATCATTCAAAATAATAATTGACCAAATTTAATGATGATGTCTGATGCTGAAATACAAGAAATCATTGAAGAAGAAGAAGCATTAAATGAAAATGTCATCAAATATATGATGGCCAGACTATCTATGTAAAATTGTATACAGAATATTAACGCTGGGAAGACCAGAACTTACCAGATTGATGGATACAAAGAGTATTTTGAATGATAGATAATTTCTCACAAAATACAGGGTGCAGCATAAATCAGTTAAATGAAAATGCAAATATATTATTTTCTGTAGCTTACAACATCTATACAAGAAACAACTACCGAAATTATTGTTTAAGCATTGTGACATCGTTTTAACAATGATTTGCAGATGTTATCACATTAATACACATTTTCCCATTATTACCAAAAGTTTTTTTTTTCAAATTCCTGTCCAATCAAATGCCGTAAATGTTGGAATTTTAGTGGTTTTGTACTGAAAATTTTGTCCACAAATTTCCCCACATTGAAAAATCACATGGCATGAGGTCTGGTGATCTAAGTGGCCATTTTATTGTACCATGTCTTCAAATCCGCTCTAGCTAATTAAAAAACTAACTCACTGGCACTATAAAACCTATAAGTTCATCGCTGTGCAGACATAAGCTCTCTGTACATCTGTAACCTGAGCTAATGTTTTTGAATCTATCCCTGTATAATCTAGTTCCCTCATCATAGTTAATGTAATCTCCCACCTCATTCTTGGTCTACCAACTGCGCATTATCCCTCTGGTTTCCTACAAGAAGATCCACTCTTCAAAATAAAAATAAATAACTTGAAGTCATGTATAGACATGATACTGGACAAGATGTATTGCCTACTTAGCAAATTACCTCAAGCAGTAGTGGTTGAGATTATATTCCGATGGTCACAAATTAAAACCACAGTTTCATCCAATTTGATATTTGTCTTTGAACCATATGCAGTGTTTCACTGACTTATGCCACACCCTGTATTTTACTGTAAGTTACTTGAGTCAGACAACACCATCTTAAAGTAAAATCATTTATAAAATTTATCAATAAGATACAATAGTAAAACCTTTTTCACAACTAAATTTTTCATAATAAATAAGTTGAGTCTGCAATCATCATGCCTCATAAATTAGTGTTATTTATTTCAATATGTTTCGATGTGCCATGCATATCATCATCAGCTATTCTAGAGTCTGGAATGATGGTATGCATTGCCATGTTCAAATAGAATACAACAATTTATGAGCTAAGATGATTCCAAATTCACCTTATTTATTAAGAAGAACTTCATAATGTTACTTCCTATTGTCCTTTATTTAGTAATTTTTTATTTTTGGACATCAGATGCAAATTGTGTACAATTTACTACAGTGCGTGGTATTTTACTTTATGATTGATGTTTCTGCTCTCAGCTGGTGTTAACATCAAAGCATTGTCAAATGTCATCTCACTAACTGTCAGTTTCCAAAGACGCTACACCCAAATAATTTTCTTTTACACTCAAACTTTAAACACTGTGAATTTCAGACAAATCTCTATTTCATAGCTTCTTATTAATATTGATGCATTTTATATTTTATTTTTCCTTTTGGACATTAGGATTTTTTGTTATGTTCATTCCATTTCTACAGTTATCAACATTTGACAAAACTTTTGATGAAATTAGAATTTTTATTAGGAAAGGATTAAGAATTACATGATAACATAAGTTAAAAATTTATGCTTGGGAAAAATAATAAAACTGTACTCAACATAATTTTATTTCTGATCCGGTGAATGCAAAGTTCTAGTCTTTTTAGTGTTTAACAACCATGTCATAGCTTTAAAACTGAACAAAATATGTTCTATAGTTTTTTAATATTACTAATTATTTAATGATGATTATAATGATTGAAAATTTATCAAACCTGATTATAGCATATTTATCGAAAAGGTATTAGAAGATACTGGGATATAAGGCCATGCTGCATAACTGGTGTTTCTCCCTCAACTACAGAGGTCATCTTCAGTGGTGAGTTCTCTTACTGGTGTTCCGTGGTTTGAAGCTTATCCGACCAGGGAACACCACCTAGATCACGCTACTGAAGATAACTTCTGTAGTCGAGGAAGAAACACCGGTTACGGATAATGGCTTAGCAACCCGGAGTCTTCTAATACTGATGGCTACCAGCCATAAAAGCCTGCACTGTGCAATATTTACAGAAAGTTAAAAGTGACATAAACTGATGCAGTGGTCATAGTTGCCTTCTTCTAAATTTTAAATACATTTTATATTATTCTGCATAAAGTGAAATAATTAACAACTTCTAATTCAGTCATAAATCACATTGAATTTATCATAATTACTTTTAAAATTTATAATGAACCACCGTTGAGTACAAAAGGTTAAAACTTAAAGTAAGTACCTGATATATCTGTTGTCCAAAACTATTAATTTCAGTTTAATCACTTTGCCCATAAAATCACTTTGAAGGCATTTGAAAAAGATGTTCCATCTTCAGCATTTACAATTGTACTAGATGTCTCGTTTTTTTGTAAAGAGGATTTAGGTCATTGGGCATGGTCTTGTTTAATACATTTATATTCTTAACTTCTTTTAAAATTATTATTTCTTCAAGGTTGTTAATTTTACATTTGTTTTAAAGTGTCGTTTTTGATTGCATTGAACTGATAACCTGTCGATATTGCACACAGGGAATAACAATTATAAATTAACAAGCTTGAAGAATTGTATTATTATATGAAATATCACTATAAGGTTTAATTTAAAATAAAATCCTTTTTAACTCATCTCATATCCTGTCATATAATGAGACCAGTTTCATAATCTTATTGGCTATCTTCGGTAGTTTCATGATTGATGTTTCGTCGACCACGAAGAAATCAAAATTTAAAAAAAAAAGCTAAGAATCTGTTGAATGAAACATGCACAATGTCCTAAACTCTATGTACAAGACACAACGAAAGGCATCTATTACCTCTTTAAATTCTGATGATGGAACATGATTCTAAATCATGAGAAAGAGATTAATTTGAAATGTTAATTAGTTAAGGACAAATGGAATACTAGATAGGAATTTTAAGCTTATAACCTGTTATTTTAGAAAGAAAAACTAACAATAATTTTCCCAATTCTGGAAAGTGTTGTGTTATGTTGCAGCTAAATTTTAATCTTTTGTCATGAACAGTGATCACATGAATAGCTATTGTGGTGAAAATTCAAATACTATTTTTTAATTATAATGGGAAGCAATGAAAATAATCAGTTAATACAGCATTTGCTATAACAAACAATAACGATATGTTATACTATGGTTATCCAAACATTAATCAAATATCCAAAGGCAAAGATGATTGTTATTTTTCACTATCTGTGAACAGATTGTAGAAGTGATAATACTTGAATCAATATATTGTGAGGTTAGAAGCAGAGGATTTTATCCGACTTTATTTTTTGAAGAGAGTGATTTAAAGTTTAGAATTAAATATAGGATAAGGTGTGCATAGTAATCACTGAACTGCGCAATTATTATTTTATCTATAAGGACAAAACATGAATGTTAATCAAAATTTAAGTGGAAAGTAACACTCAGGTATTTCAATTTATTAATGTGATAAAGAAAGTGTTTATATCTCACCTGATAAAGTTCCATATTTTCATGATACTGGTTTCAAAGGTAATTTCACCTTCATCTTCAGTTAAACTCCAGTTGGAATTTACAGCTACAACCTGGCACTGACTCCACTGGTCTGTTCACCGCTTGCTTCTGCAGCTTAGCACGGTTATTATGGGATGGCATTCTGAAAAATTACCATCAATTGGAGTTTGATTAAAGAAGAATGAGAAATGCCATTTGAAACCGGTATCATGAAAACATGAAACTTTATGAGGTGACATTCTCCCCAACTCATTTACAAAATAAATGTTAGTTATAGAAATGGCTCTTAACAACCATTTAATACTGCTATGACAATATTGATAGAACTCTCTGTTTCTAATCTCACCATGTGTTTAGAATACAAAAACGTAAAAAGTTAAATAAAATTTGGGCAATTGAGTAATGGAATACTTCTGTATATGATGTGTGAAGTCATATATTTTTGTTTAAAGAAGTAAATAGGAGTGTTCTTTATATATATTATACTTAGATTAATAGATCTGCTTTTTCTTTACTACAATGATTGAAAATGTTTCTTAAGTGTCTTCTGTTCTTACCAAACAAAATTGACAGTGGATAGGATTTGCATGATTATGCTCCAATTAACCTATTTGCTTTTCATAACACATCTAATATAATGACTTCAATATCTATCAATCTCTTTTTTTATATTTATCTTGTATTGTGATAATTTAATAAACCATGTATTAATAATGTGAAAAAAAAACAACAAAGTGTTTTGGTAAGGTGTTCATGTTTTTCGTATTAATGTTAAATACTAGTATTACCATACAAAATGAAAGCAATGTTTATTTTGTATACTGTTTAACAAATATTTTTGTATCTTATATATAAATAAATGCAGCATATATAAATATTCTAGTCCTTGTTTTTTATTTCTTAAAAAATAATTTCAATTCCTTTCGTATAACACTTTTCCTTTACCGTTTTCACATGACTTGTTATTTTTTGGGTACAAAGGTAATGCAAATATTTTTAGGAGAATTTGATATATCCAACAAAATTCTAAAGTAAAGATTGGTATGTATTTTATTGGCTTGTTGATCATGTTTGGAAGGCTTAAAACTACTCGACGTTTCATCAGAGACTGGGTACGTCATCTGGACATCTTTAAATTTGATAAATCTATGGGCATGATTGACAGAGTTATGAAATAATTTTGTCCAAAGACATACACATCTACCTATATAAAATCTTGGGGATTTGTACCTTGAGTTACAGCAGTGAAGCTTGGACACTAAGAGGGAGTGATGAATTAAGATGAGATTTCAGGTCGCATGCAGCATATACAGAGTGGAGTAGAAAGATAAATGAAGATCTTCCAACACAGGGTGAAATTATATCTACATTTGTCCAGCACTGTAATCTCGAGATAGTGTGCTGCCTTTTCACGCAGCGGGTCCCGAGTTCAAGTCTTGGTCTGAACAAGTTTCCTAGGTGAGGTTTTTCCTCACTGCTACTACAAATGTAATGAAACTTTAAGAACCAAACGGCCCCCAAATATCATATGCCGTCATAATCATTCATATTCTCCTTACATTAATTTTAGGATTATGGACTCTCCTGACACATCACTCATATCATAGGAGCATCGTAACCCCACCTTACAGTCATCCCAACCTCAGAGGTGTGTTACAATTACTCTAATACCTGGAGAGAATACCAGAAATGTTGAAATGACAACTTGTGGCATTGAATAAAAAATATATCTACATTGGACTACATATTTCAATACCAAATAAATGACAACCAGATCCCAAAAGAAGTTTTCAAAATTTATTAAAAAATAGGTTTACTCTCTGACTTATCCTTGTGCCTTCAGGAAGGAGATATTACGCTTTCAGATGCATACAGTGAAATTAAGTGCATTTCAGAATCCATGATAAAGTGTCCAGGTCATTATTTGAATAAACCAATAGTGCAGTAAAATCTAAGTTATTCGAGAATATAACTCTACTCTGTAGGTTCATGGCATAAGGTATCCATACATCCCCATCTGGAGCTAATATTTACCAAATATCTCTTGCAGTATCACAGTATTATGGATACGAGTGAAATGAAAGTCTATTCTGTGGCGTTATGGAAGTAGCAGGTCATCATCCATGTCCGACACACCAGGTTCTAGTCCCGATTCCCATACCGTCATTTTTGGGTTTGGTCCTTGGTCCCAAATGGCGGGTGGGTGGACATTTTCAACACCTGTAGATTGCCAACAAAATAATATTTCCCTAACAAGAGATGAGGTGGAGGGTGATATGAAACAAAAGTTTGAGAAATTAAGTGACATGAAGAAGATGTGAATTTAGAATGTCTATGGGGAAGGAATATGGAAAACCCTCGAGAAAAACCTAAAAAATTCCGGTATGGCCCACCAAGGGAGCTAGGATATTTATGACTTAAAAATCACTGTATTATGCAAAAATATATTTACAATTATGACAAAATTTATAAAAATATGCACATAAAAAAGACCTAATATTTTAATTATGTAATAATTTCAGTTGTAAAATCAATTAGTAAATCAGTTTATGATAATTAGGCCTAAGTATTTATTTAAGAATAAAATGTAAATGAGAAGCAAGCTAATGCATTGAATTTGATATTGTAACATGGCAACATTGTAAGAGAAGAAAGAGAATCGACAGCTTATTCCTAGCATATTTACCGTCCTCAGATTTAACTCAGGCGAGTAATAGCTACCTGCTTGTCACCAGACAATACATAAATATTTCCATCCATCCATTCAATGGCTGATTGGCTCAAATTCAAGCTTTGGCATCCCTTAACTTCTGCCTCCAATCATTTCTATTTTGTGCAGCAAGCCTCCAGTTGAGACACTTGAGTATAAAGGGTTCTAACATTCCAAGTGCCAATTCTTAAGTCCATTTTCCTTTGCTTTAGTCGTCGTTGTTGTAGACCATCATTCCGAGGCATGTTGGGTTTCTCAACATATTTGTTTTTATGGGGAGGTATGTGAACCCCACACCCAACCTCCAGCAATCCTGGGGGGTCGATGATTTTCTGTTGGGGTTTTCTCCCTTAGCTGGTATGTCCCAATTTTTAAGCGTCAGGAACTCGCTTTTTTGCCCCTGCACTTCTTAGTATTAACAAGGAGCCACGACAAGGACGTGGTGCATTGGACTGGGCAACATAAATATTTGCTCAGGGGAAAGTAAATACTGTCAATTTTTTGTAATTGATTTTAATTTTAGGCCTAGTATTTTTAATTTTATTAATTTTATCAGTTACATGCTCATATTTATGAATAGATTTTACACCATTACATATGGTCTTAAGGCTGCAGAACCTGAAGCAATATAGAGTATTATTTATTTTTATTGCAATCATGTTTTCCCGATGAAACTACGACAGTTTCTTCAACATTCCAGTGGCCCACCTCGACAAGTGATTAAAAATCCCAGGGCTGCACATGGATAAAAAAATTAAAGGATTATGCACCACGATTTGGCATCACCAATATATCAGAAGGTGATGATGCAAAGAATTTTATTAGAGTTCCCCAATCTTTTTGTCCATTCCACAAAATAATAAACTTAATGGGACAGTCATACTGGAAAAGCCTAGCTCAAGATAGGAACATATGTAGAGCTTATGTCCGGCTAGCGTACAGGTTCGATAGAACCAATGAGATAATAGGAAAGTCATAATTATAGAAATACAGAAACATGCTTTCAATAGACAAAACATTTTATTGCAGTATAAAAAAAGTTTAAAAAATGGAATTTTACTATTTTATATTTATTGCCAATTTTTTTGAATTTTTATGAGCTAGGAGATATAGAATAAAAGAGATATGTGGCAACTGTGCAATTCTTTATCTGGCCAAGTCAGGTGTTATGGCTGTACATTGTTTTCTAATGACCTTTCAAAGTCCAGCATTCTTTTTTCAGACAATAGTAGTTCTCATTTGAATGTGTTTTGTTATTAATAAATATAGGTTAGAAAATACATTAGTTAAATTATCTGTATCTTTATTTATCATCTTCTACTCAAGACTGATATTTTCATGTTTCAAAAATTCTCAAGTAGCCACAATAAATTGTGCACATCTGAATTTAAAATATTCTGTCATGCTGGAAATGCGTAAACTAAGCAATTTCCTCATCAAGTCAAATTTTAGGTCCGATTTTGCTGATTTTAGGAAAATATATAAATATAATAACTAACTCACTGGCACTATCGAACCCTTAGGTTCATGGCCACATGGACATAAGATCTCTATACGTCCCTATCCTGAGCTAATGTTTTCCAACATCCCCTGTATAATCTAGTTCCTTCAAATCATAGTTAATGTTATTTTCCCACCTCATTCTTAGTCTACCAAATTGGTGTTTTCCCTCTAGTGTTCCTACAAGAAGCTTCCAAGGACGTCTTTCATTCCGCATTCGTACCATTCCGCAGTCTACGAGGCTTAAGTGTTATTATTATATCTGGTAACAGCGATATGCTTGTTTTATATATATATATACTTACTTACTTACTCACTGGCACTATCGAACCCGTAGGTTCATGGCCGCGCGGACATAAGCTCTCCATACATCCCTATCCTGAGCCAATGCTTTCCAATCATTCCCTGTATAATCTACTTCCCTCAAATCATAGTTAATGTTGTTCTTCCACCTCATTCTTGGTCTACCAACTGGGCGTTTTCCTTCTGGCTTTCCTACAAGAAGTTTCCATGCACGTCTTTCATTCTCCATATGTGCAACATGTCCTGCCCATCGCAGTCTATGAGACTTAACTGTTCTTATTATATCTGGCTTCCTATAAAGACCATGTAGTTCATTGTTATGTAGTCTTCTCCATTCACCTGTCTGTTCATCTCTCTTTGGTCCAAAAATGTTCCTAAGAACTTTATTCTCAAATACTCGTAATCTCCTTTCCTCCCTTAAAGTAAGAGTCCATGTTTCGCACCCATATAATATAACTGGTAGAATAATAGTTTTATATATTTTCAGCTTAACGTTTTTTGAAAGGAGTTGGGACATCAAAAGTCTCTGCAATGCATAACAGCACGCATTTCCAGAATTGAGCCTATGTTTAATTTCTTTGTGCATCTCATTCCTATTTGTGATTATTGTTCCTAGGTATTTGAATTCAGCCACTTCCTCAAATTTTCCCTCATTTGTCATTAGCTGTCCATTTCCATTATATACTGAATTTCTACGTGTGACCATATATTTAGTTTTATTGATATTTACTTCCAGTCCTAATTTCTTAGTGTTACTCAATAGTGTGTGCGTATTGGCCTTCAGTATCTCCTCGCTATCGGCCAGTAATACTACATCATCAGCATAAACTAACAGCTTATTAATACCATTCAGTTGTAAGCCTTCCTCATTCTCTAAAGATTTAATGGCATGCTCTAGTACAAGATTAAATAGTAGAGGAGATAGTGCATCTCCTTGCTTCAACCCATTCTGGATTTCAAAAGTGTCTGAAAACCGTTTGCCTACACGCACCCTACTCTTTGAGCCATTTAGACACATTCGTATAAGCCTAACTAACTTTTTAGGAATTCCAAACTCCAGCAGGATACTATATAACTTCTCCCTCTAAATTGAATCATATGCTTTTTTGAAGTCTACATATAGTTGATGTACAGTACCATTATATTCCCATTTCTTTTCTAAAATCTGTCTTATACTAAAAATCTGATCTGTTGTACACCTGTTTCTTCTAAATGCACATTGATGATCTCCTAGAATGTCGTCAATATAGGGAGTAAGTCTGCTTACTAATATATTTGTTAGAATTTTGTACGAAGTTGAAAGTAATGAGATGCCCCTGTAGTTGTTGCAATCAGTTTTATCTCCTTTCTTATAAATTGGTACGATAATTGATTCCTTCCATTCATCTGGAAGAGCTTCTTTTTCCCAAATCATACTAAGCAACCAGCATATCTTGTCCATCAATTTTTCTCCCCCTGATTTTACCAGTTCTGCTGGGATCTCATCTGAACCTGATGCTTTATACATCTTCAATTTTTCAATCACCATTTCAACCTCTAATGCACTTGGCTCTGCGACTAGCATTTCTGCTGTCTGTAACTTATCCTCCTCAATGTCCTGTTCTGTATGTACATTTAATAGCTGATTAAAGTAACATTTTCATCTATTATAAACTGAAGATGCCCTCCGCAGTTGAGGGAGAAACGTCTGGAAGAAACGCCAGTTATAGACCACGGCCACATAGCCCGGAATCTTTTATTACCATGATTACCGGCCGTGAAAGCCTGCATTCCACTATTTAATATACTCCTAGAATCTGCAATCATATCCCCATTTTCATTCCGAATTATATTTGTTCTAGCCTGAAACCCTTTCTTCTCTATACTAATTCCCTGATATAATTCTCTAATGTTCCTATTTTTTGCATTCATTTCAAGATCATTAATCTTCTCTCTCAAATATTCCCTCTTTTTACTCTTTAGTAACTTGGTGGTTTCCCGTCTAACACTACCCAATTGCTCTAAATTTACCTCATTTGGCTCGTATAACCATTTCATTTTTGCTAGATTTCTTTTCTTTACAATGTCGGCACATTCCTCATCAAACCATTTCTTGTTTTGCCTCTTTTTTAAACAACCAATGCTTTCTGATGCTGACAATTTAACAGTATCTCTTATAGCCTCCCATTCTTTATTTATATCAGTTTCTTCCTCGTTTGCCACATCGTCATCTGAAGATTCCAGTACTTCAAATCTATTAGCAATTTTGATTTGGTATTCTTGCCGCATTTCATCATTTTTCAAGTTTTTTAATTCATATTTTACAGAATCATCTTTAGCGTTTGTTCCTCTCATAAGTGATAGCCGTTGTCTGATTTTCACTCTGACCAGATGATGATCCGAATTGCAGTCTGTCCCTCTAACTGATCTAACATCAATGATGCTACTGTGCCAGCGTTTATCCACTAATACATGATCTATCTGGTTCCGAGTTTCTCCATCTGGGGACGTCCAGGTGTATTTATGAATATCCTTATGCTGAAATGTTGTGCTCTTAACAATGAGATTCTTTGATGTGGAAAATGTGACTAATCTAACCCCGTTGTCGTTACTATCTTCATGAAGACTGAATTTGCCTATTGTTGGTTTGAATATATCTTCCCGTCCCACTTTTGCATTAAAATCTCCTAAGACAATTTTCATATGATATCGTGAAAGGCTATCAAATAAGCATTCTAATTCTTCATAGAACTCATCCTTGATCTTGTCATCTTTGTCTTCTGTGGGGGCATGTACATTTACAATTATAAAATCATGTCGTTTACCCTTTAGAATTATGTATGATATCCTATCACTAACAAACTTAATATCTCGGATAGCAGATAGGATCCTCCTTCTGACTAAAAAACCCGTTCCAAATGCAGGTCTTTCTGCACCCCCATAGTATAATGCAAAGCTTCCTGATTCCTGACTACCTACTCCTGGCCACCTAACTTCTTGTAAAGCGACTATATCCAAGGGCGATTTATCCAATTCCTACGTTAATATCTCTAGTGCCCCGCTATTGTATAAAGTCCTAACATTCCATGTTCCTAGGAACATGTTCCTGTGTTTGAGCCTTTGGCATGGGTTCCCTGAAGTAGTCCCCGCCCAGAGAACCGAATGGGGGACTATTTGACCTCCGGGAAATTTTACCCCAGATGAACCCATGTCCGCATTTCTTGACGGTTGTATTTTTACAGTGAAAGATCGTCACTCTTTCGCCCAAGGTACTTTTTTCGTCTGGCTTATCACCTTCGACCAGTCCGGCATGGGTAACCCTATTGGCAGCAATGCTACCGCCGGCATAGCTCTCAGGATCATTTAAGCACGCAAGCCACTCCACCATATATATATATATATATATATATATATATATAACTTATAAATAAATGGGTTTTATAAAAAAACGAATTCAATTAAAGTAATTTGTTAAGTCATATTTACGCATATTTGGCAATTTATATATAAGAGAGCATATAATGGCAATTTATTGGTCATATTTTCACTCTTCTAAGACGTAAAAAACTTTTACCATACGTGTTTATTTCGTCCCTGTTCATTTGAAGTGTTAAATTTCTCAGAATTTTGTTTCTTGTAAAATCTATCCTCTGCTGCTATTTAATTTCAATTCACATAATTCCTGGTATGGACTTTTCTCTAACCTTTATACCTGAGCAAATATTTGTATTTTCTAGAAACAGGCAGATAGTTACTGGTCATAATTTGAATAAAATAAAAAGCAGGCTTGATGTGAAAACAGGTCAAAATGCCTATTTTCATTAAGTAGAAGAAGAGAAGAAGAAAAAGCATGCTACAATATCAAATTCCATGCTTTAGTTTGCTTCTCATTTGCATTTTATTCTTATATAACTAAATAGTTAATTGTCATAAACTGTTTTACTAATTAATTCTGCAACTGAAATTATTACAAATTTATCATATTATTAGGTCATATTTTTTGCATATTTTTGTAAATTTTAGGTCATACATACATTTTTTTGCATTCCTTGCTCTAGATATTACCTGATGTATAAAAAATTCCAATGGCGTGACAGGCCTATAAGACCCTTAGCCTACCAGAAGGACGCTTCCCTCACATCCAAATGCGTTAAATAAGGGGTGGAAGAAATTAGTTCATTCTTATAATCAAGAGATGGTATTAGTAGGAATAAAAATCATATTATTAACATTAATTCAACGGTGTAGAGACATTGTACGTCATTCAGCCAGTATAGGGCGACTTGTGGTCAGCATGATCAGTCCTCCAGTCGTAATAACTTAGTAGGTTTTGTCAACCTGAATCATCTACTCATTGTAGATACCCAAATTCCTCACGATTCTGGGTGGACACCGGTCCTGCACTGGCCAAAATTTCCTCAGGTAATGTCTTCCTCCATCGGGACTCACACTACGGTATGCCCCGTAGTTTTGCACCAGGAATTGCTCAAGAAGATAACATAAACAAAGATATCTTCAAGATTAAGGTGCACAAATGGCAGGTTGATCAAGAGGCCAAACGCACGAAAAAACTGGAACAACATGGACAGAAGAGAAAACTAAAACCCATAGCCAAAAAATTGAGGAAAATACGGACTTAAAGCAAACGCCTGTAAGTAGACCTACAATGTGAATTCCCATATGGGCTCATTCCTAATAAAAAATAAAAATAACAATAATGGAGAATAACATTATCCATGATTTTAGGGAAGTATATTATACAGGGGATGATTGGAAAACATTACCTCAGGATAGGGATTTGTGCAGAGCTTATTTCCGCACGGCCATGAAACTAGGGATTCCATAGAGCAAGTGAGTTATTTAATAATATTAATAATAACTAACTAACTCAGAGGCACTATCGAACCCATAGGTTCATACCCGCACGAACATATGCTCTCCATACATCCCTATCCTGATCAAACGTTTTCCAATCATTCCCTGTATAATATAAGTAAAGTAAAGTAATCCCACTACAGGCCTCAGGAGGCCCTTGGGGTAGTAGGAGGTTAAGGCTCCTACTATTTCTGGACAATCGGTACTTGATGTAAGCCGGGTTGTCAACCCTGCGTGACGGCCGCCTTTACCCCCAGAACAAGCGTCTGGTACTCATTTCCGTTAGAGGCTGAATCGACCCCAGGGCCATAGTGCCGCCAGAAGGTTTGGGTCAGTTTAAAAATCCTGACCCCAACGGGACCTGAACCCTTGACCTTCCGGCTTGTAGCTCAGTGCCTTAACCACTACGCTACGGCGTGCTACTTCCCTCAAATTATAGTTAATGATAATATTAATAATAATATTAATAATCCATCCATCCATACTAATTCTACTCGAGGACAGGCCTTTCACTGCAATCATAGCATTTTCATGCTATGCTTTGCAGCTTTACTAGGGAATTATAGGTGTGGTAACTTCCCGTTGCTTTCCACACCAGTGAAGGATGATGATGATGATAATGGTAAGAATGATTGATGATGGCCGGATGATTTTCGGGGAACGTTGGGCCCTAAGTTTCCTGACATTTGTCTTACATGTGAAGACAAACCCCGAAAAAATACCTCACGTATAGCGTATTCCCATATGGGCTCATTCGCAATAAAAAAAAATAACAATAATGGAGAATAACATTATCCATGAATTCAGGGAAATAGATTATACAAGGGGTGATTGGAAAACATCTCAGGATACGGATGGGTGGAGAGCTTATATCCGCTCGGCCATGAACCTACGGGTTCGATAACGAGTTAGTTAGTTAATAATATTAATAATAGAGCAAGCTTATATCCGCGCAACCATGAACCTATGGGTTCGATAGTGAGTTAGTTAAAAATATTAACAATAAAATTATTAATAATAACATTCGTAAAATTAATAATAATAATAATAATAATAATAATAATAATAATAATAATAATAATAATGTGGAAATCGCATTTCATTGAGTGGTATTACTAATTTGTTTACTACCCTTACCATGGAGTAAAAATCTCTACTCTATGGCCCTTAGATGAGCATCTTAGACATTGTACTCTTTGTTCATACACTTGGCAACGTGCTAAAAGCACCCCCTACCACTTTACAATATCTACGCTACCTGTACGCGCTTAGCAACTTACTGCGCATTGGTTGCGTGCAGGTGTTACTTTGTTAATTGTGGTGGTTAATTTGAAGCTGTATAATTATAACAAAGAAAAATGTCTTCAAGTGCTATACAATGTGAGGTAGGTACATTTATTATCATCATCATTATTGAATGTTCATTCTAAACATTAAGTATCACCATGCTTTTTTTCCAAGTCCTGTAGAATCAGCATGGGCAAGGGTTATGAACTTGCTCCTAGATGGCAGGAGGATCAAGTGCAGTTATTATTACCAACCTTAACGATAAATTCCCAAACGGGCTTTTAATCATTGATGTACACCAACACATAATTTGTAACATAACAAAGTAAATTATTCATATATTATTTCAATAAACTAATTCGATCTACACTAACTTACGCCTTCCTAATGTAACATAATAAAGTAATAGTGCAGTTTCTTATTTGAATGTTGGTTAGGTTACTCCGTAATGCCATCTGTTGACGAGGGCACACACTACGATTATGTAGAACTTAGAAGAAATTATTGAGAATTTTCACGTACATAAATAAATACTTAACAATTGTAAAAAATATTTTAAGATTCATTAGAAAATGTAGAAATCCTAGAAAATGTCAGTAGAAAAGGAAAAAGTAAAGGGCAA
Organism: Diploptera punctata; assembly: GCA_030220185.1. NCBI lineage: Eukaryota > Metazoa > Arthropoda > Insecta > Blattodea > Blaberidae > Diploptera > Diploptera punctata. The sequence goes on along the minus strand of JASPKZ010007274.1, from coordinate 193,135 downwards.
CAGTATATCATGAATATTGCATTGTGTACAGTAGTGAGAACTACTCTGTAATTGAGCCCAATATTTTAATATACCAATTACTTCAATAGGTATTTATGCATAGGATACAGTCAAGCAAAAAATGTATGTTTTTTAAATATTTTCTATTTCCAACACCTCCTACAGTAATATTTTTCCATTCCATCAGTCAAAGACTACACATTCCATCGCTCTTAATTCCTCACGTTGTATATTCTTACTCAAGTTTCAAACAACTAGCGCACATTTTAAAATACATTTTACACATTCTAATTTCAATTTATTTCACGGATTAATATTTTTTTTAATATCAACTATCAGTCGAAACCTATTTCAAACATTTTCTGAATATTTTCCATTATATTTTAATGGAGTATTTAACAGTATGTACCGTTTGGTGTAGTAACCATATTGCTTTTTCAGCCATTTTATTTCTATGTTCGTTTTTTGTGTATGTTTGATTGTGTCCCTAATGGTTTAAATTCACAATTGGACCTAGTAAAAACCATTAGGTGTAGTTCACCTGAAATGAAAATTTAAAAATCGTTCTAGCGGTCACATGTTTCGATGTTTCACAACAAAACTCATTATATCGTATTAAAATAAACCGAGGTAGGTGTTATCCAAAATAAGTGAAATCCGACAATTATAAGTAGAGGTTTACTTGAAACCCGAAATTAACTGCTAAACTAAAATTGCCAAATCAAAACATTTAAAAGAAAATCTAAGAAAGAGAGAAAACATCTCTTAATAGAGACAAAATACCTGGAAACCAAATATGGAAACATAAAACGAATTTCACAACTTAAATATCTTGGTGAAATAATTGAATAAAATTAAATAGAAAATAAAGCCAATAAAAGTAGAAGCCCAAAAAATGGAAACAGTATTTCGGCTTACTCGCAACATATATAGTAAAAAAGCGCATATATTTACGTACTCAGACACAATAAAACTTTAATTAAATTAGAGTATCTCTATGGAGCAGGAACATTAATTCTGAACAGAAAAAAATATATCGACAATATGGTAAAAAAAATAATGCAAAATTATAAGAAAAAATTAGGTCCAGAAGTCACAGCTGAAACATAAGTTATAGACTCAAACGTAAAAACGGAAATAAAATTAGGCTATATACAGACTTTCACAAGCGATATTTATTAATTTTTTAAGAACATATTAAACTAATTAACTCAAATAGACATTAATTAAAAACAAACGATGGAATTATATGAAAATATAAGTAAAGTACGAGTGGATACTAAGAAATGGATTAGTGAAGTGAAAAATGACATAAAATTGGCAGGAATTATTCAAGATGATACCATAAACAGACATCTTTAAAATTAAGGTGCACACATGGTGGGTTGATCAAGAGAGAAAAAAAAACAGCAGAACAACATGGGCAGAAGATAGAAATAAAACCCATAGCCAAAAAATGAGGGAAATACGGAGTCAAAGCAAACACCTGTACGTATAGCGTATTCCCATATGGGCTCATTCGCAATAAAAAAAAGTAAAAATAACAATAATGGAGAATAACATTATCCATGAATTCAGGGAAATAGATTATACAAGGGATGATTGGAAAACATCTCAGGATACGGATGTGTGGAGAGCTTATATTGGCCTTGAACCTACGGGTTCGATAACGACTTAGTTAGTTAATAATATTAATTATAGAGAAAGCTTATATCCGCGCAACCATGAACCTACCGGTTCGATAGTGAGTTAGTTAACAATATTAATTATAATATTAATAATAATATTCATAAAATTAACAATAATAATGTGGAAATAGCATTTCGGTGAGTAGTATTACTAATTTGTTTACTACCCTTACCATGGAGTAAAAATCTTTACTCTATTAGCATCTTAGACATTGTACTCTTTGTCCATACACGTGACAACGCTTAAATAAGCACCCCCTACCACTTTACAATTCTGTGCTCCCTGTACGCGCTTAGCAACTTACTGCGCATTGGTTGTGTCAAGGTGTTAATTTGTTAATTGTGGTGGTTAATTTGAAGCTGTATAATTATAACAAAGAAAAATGTCTTCAAGTGCTATACAAAGTGAAGTAAGTACATTTATTATCATCATCATTATTGAATGTTCATTCTAAACATTAAGTTTCACCATGCTTTTATCCAAGTCCTGTAGAATCAGCATGGGCAAGGGTTATGAACTTGCTACTAGATGGCAGGAGGATCAAGTGCAGTTATTACCAATCTTCACGATAAATTCCCAAAAGGGCTTTTAAACATTGATGTACACCAACACATAATTTGTAACATAACAAAGTAAATCATTCATATATTATTTCAATAAAATAATTCGATCAACACTAACTTACGTCTTCCTAATGTAACAAAATAAAGTAATAGTGCAGTTTCTTATTTGAAGGTTGGTTACACCGTAATGCCATCTGTTGACGAGGGCACACACTACGATTATGTAGAACTTAGAAGAAATTATTGACAATTTTCACGTACATAAATAAATACTTAACAATTGTAAAAAATATTTTAAGATTCATTAGAAATTTTTTTAGAAATCTTAGAAAATGTCAGTAGAAAAGCAGAAAGTAAATAGTGCAACAGTATATCATGAATATTGCATTGTGTTCCTATTTTTTTGCATTCATTTCAATATCACTAATCTTCTCTCAGGTATTCCTTCATTTTACTCTTTAGTACTCTGGTGGTTTCCCGTTTAATACTACCCAATTGCTCTAAATTTACCACATTTGGCTCGTGTAACAATTTCATGTTTGCTACCTTTCTTTTCTTTACAATGTCGGCATATTCCTCATCAAACCAATTCTTTTTTTTTTTTTGCCCCTCTTTTTTAAATAACCAATTCTTTCTAATGCTGACAATTTAATAGTATCTCTTATAGCCTCCCATTCTAAATTTATATCAGTTTCTTCTTCGTTTGCCATATTGTCATCTGAAGATTCCAGTACTTCAAATCTATTAGCAATTTTGATTTGGTATTTGCCGCATTTCATTTTTCAGGTTTTTTAATTCAAATTTTTCAGAATTATCTTTAGCGTTTTCCCCTCTCATAAGCGATAGCCGTTGTCTGATTTTCACCCTGACCAGATGATGATCCGAATTGCAATCTGTCCCTCTAACTGATCTAATTTCGATGATCCTAATGTGCCAGCGTTTATCCACTAATACATGATCTATCTGGTTGCGAGTTTCTCCATCTGGAGACTTCCAGGTGTATTTATGAATATCCTTTGCTCAAATGTGCTCTTAACAATTTGATTCTTTGATGTGGCAAAGGTGACTAATCTAACCCCGTTGTCGTTACTATCTCCATGAAGACTCAATTTGTCTATTGTTGGTTTGAATATATCTTCCCGCCCCACTTCTGCATTAAAATCTCCGAAGACAATTCTCATACGATATCGTGAAAGGCTATCAAATAAGCATTCTAATTCTTCATAGAACTCATCCTTGAACTTGTCATCTTTATCTTCTGTGGGAGCATGTAGGGCCTACATTTACAATTATAAAATCATGTCGCGTACCCTTTAGAATTATGTATGATATCCTGATTTCAAAGTAACAGAAAATGTTTTATATTCTTAAAGTGTACCGTATTCAATTTTAATACAGTTATCTTTAAAAACATCAGGGTGTAATGGAGTTCCCTGTTTGGTTCACTCTGGTATAGTTAGAAATAGTAGAAACTATTCAACCTTTCACCCATCAACATACTCACTACTCGTGGTGATGGGAGAGGAGGAGGCAAACTTTTTTTTTTTTTTTAACATTTGAATGGATTTTGAAAGATACGAAAAATAACTGAGGTTAAGACTAGCCGCTATGTAGTCCACGGTTTCCATCACAAAGTGTGTGTGAATGTCACTTACCATCAAATCGAAGACAGTTGCACATGTAAACTGTGCGGACTAAAGTGTACAAGATATCATCTGGAATTGTGTTCCAAAGTGACAATGTCATTAGCGCAATATGCTAATTAATTAATTTTGCACGATTGTGCGCAATTATATTATTATTATTATTATTATTATTATTATTATTATTATTATTATTAAGGCCTTCATAGACATTATAGAAATGGAAAGATTGCAGTAGTATGGCCATGTCAAAAGAATGCCAGGGCAAAGACTGCCAAAAATTGTTATGGAATGGATCCCAATGGAATGGAGGAAGACCGAAGAAAACTTGGATGAAAGGGGTACAAGCAGCTATGAATATCAGAGGAATGGAGGAAGATCAATGGATGGACAGAGGGGAATGGCGTTTGGTATCCGGAAGACGGCGGCAGCTGCCATGATACCGGATGATTATTATTAAGGCTATCAAAGAAAACTGTAAGCCTTAATGAAGGTTTGCATTTTGTTTAATTGTGGGATATTCCATGTCTTCTTTTCCTTGAAAACCGGTTTGCATTGTGTTTCAATGAGAGGTAGTCTTTGTCAATAGGCTTGACTAGAGATACAGTGATAGGACCTGCAAATCATATGATCCTTCCAACAGAGTTGAGAACAAAAGATATAGACATTTTACCAGTTCACTAGCACTGTATTATACCCACACTATGATGGTTATCCAAATGCTCGCTTTATTTCCCCACAGCTGTTATATGTAAGTAAATACAAAGATGCCGACTACAACCACTATAATAATGATTCCAAGTGTCAATCATTCTACAGCTACTGTCAGACATGTGTTGTACAAAAACAAACATTACTAGAGAATTAGGTATTCATTTATTGTATTTGTTTTAAGTTAAAATAGAGAAATTATATTTATTATATTCATTATTAACTAACCAACTCACTGACAATATAGAACCTGATGGTTCATGGCCGCGCTGACAAAAGTTCTCTATACATTCCTATACTGACCTAATGTTTTCCAATCATCCCCTGTATAATCTACTTCCGTCAAATCATGATTAATGTTATTCTCCCATCTCATTCTTGGTCTATAACTGGGTGTTTTCCTTCTGGTTTTCTTACAAGATGTTTCATTGCACCTGTTTCATTCCCCGATTCATACCACATGCCAGGCCCTTCGCAGTCTACCATGCTCAACTGTTCTTATTATATCTGGTTTCCTATAAAGACCATAACTAACTGTTATGTAGTTTTCTCCATGCATTTGTCTGTTCAACTTTCTTAGATTCACAAATTTTCCTAAGAACTTTGTTCTCAAATACTCGTAATCTCATTTCCTCCTTTACGTAAGAGTCCATATTTCACATCTATAAAATATAACTGCTACAATAATAGTTTTATATATTTTCAGTTTCCGGGTTCGATCCCCCGTCGGGACTGTATCCTGGGTGAGGTTTTTCCTCACCTGCAAAACAAATGTCAGGAAACTTTAAGGCCCAAACTGTTCCCGAACATCGTATGGCCATCGTAATCATCATCATTCATATTCATCTTAGATTAAGCTTAGGATTAAGGACTCTTCTAGCGCACAATTATCATCATCATTCATCATATGATCGGGTCAACGTAATCCCGCCTTCCCGGCGCCCCAACCTAATAAGTGAGTTATAGTTACGACAATGCCGGGAGAGAACACCAGAATTGTCCAAAAAGAGGACAACCTGGGGCATTAAAAAACATATTTTTAATTTAACGTTTTTTGAGAAAACTTGGAACAGCAAGTCTCCCTGTAATTTATATTAGCATGCATTTCCAGAATTTAGCCCATGTTTAATTTCTATGTGCATCTCATTCCTACATGTGATTGTTTATTATTATTATTATTATTATTATTATTATTATTATTATTATTATTATTATTATTATTATTACCCACCGCTGTGGTCTGGATGTATACTAATTTGTTCACTACTCTTAAGCCTACTTAAAGTAAAAATCATTTCTCTCTGGCCTTTAGATATATTCCATTTTAGACATTGCACTCTTTGTTCGTACACTTGGCCACGTGTTAATAAGCACCCCCCACCACTTAACAATATCTGCGCTTCCTGTACGCGCTTAGCAACGGTGGATTTATTAGCTTACTGCGCAGTGGTTGCGTGTAGGTGCTTTGTGAATTGTGGTGGTTGATTTAAAGCTGTGTTCTTTCTACAAAAAAATGTCTACCAGCGCTCTACAAAGCGAGGTAAATACATTTATTATTATCATCATTATTGAATGTTCATTCGAAATATTAACAATGCATAGAGACGAACAACAGCAGTTTAAGTTTCACCATGCATTTTTCCAAGTCCTGTAGAATGAGCGTGGGCAATTGTTATGAACTTGCTCCTAGATGGCAGGATGATCAGTGCAGTTGCTATTACTAACTTTCACGATAGATTCGCAAACATCCCTTTAAACACTGATGTACATAATTTGTAACCTAACAAAGTAAATCATTTATATATCATATCAATAAACTACAAACTAATTCGATCTACACTAACTTATGCCATCCGAATCTTACAAAATAAAATATTAATGCAATTTCTTATTTGAATGTTGGTGATACCGTAATGCCATCTGTTGACGACGACACACATTAGGATTATGTAGAACTTAGAATAAATTATTGAGAAATTTCGCGCACATAAATAAATACTTACCAAATGTAAAAACAATATATTACATGTATATTTTAAGAATCGTTAGAAAATCTTGAAGTCCTTGGAAATTTTTGTAGAAAAGGAAGAAATAACTGGTGGAACAGCGTTTCATGAATATTTACATCAGTCATAGGCTACATATTCCACTGCTGTTAATCCCTCAGGTTGTATATTCTGACTCAAGTTTCCAACAACTACCGCACTTTTTAAAATACTTTACACACATTCTAATCTCATTTTTTTTATGGATTAATACTTTCTTTAATATCAACTATCACTTAAAACCTATTTTATACATTTTCTAAACATTTTCCCATTGTATTTTAATGGTATATCTCGGCCTAACAGTATGTACTGTTTGGTGTAGCTCCCTTTAGCATTCCAATTCTACCATCATTCTTGGATTCTATTACTCTCCATCCACTTCACATGTCCATGCCATTTCAGTCTTAATTCATCCATTACTTCCACAATATGTTTTAACATTCAATATTGTTATAATTTTCTGGTTCCAAGTATTCTCCATTCTTGATTTTCTTGGTGCGCTTTGCCAAAAATCCATTCTCTGTTGTCAATAATTTTTTTGCTGGCTGTCTACCTAAAGTCCATGTCTCTGCACAATACAAAATAACACTTTGTACTAATAATTTAAATAAAAAATGCCTTGGTTTTATTTATAATATTTTTACTCTATATCACTGAATTTAACATTCCAATTATTTTTCATCCTTCACTAATTCCTTTCTAAGGTTCTAACTCATCATCTTAAGTCACTACGACTTCGAAATTGAATGTTTTGGCCTTCTCAATAATCGTCCGCCAGACTATTCTATCTTCTGCCAATTTCAGGTTTTACACTCTCATATTCTTCAAATCCTCCCAAATATCATTCTGCCATGTCATCTTAGGTCTAACAACAGCTCTAGTTCCTCTAGGTCATCATTCATACAACTTTTTAACTAATATCTGTTGATTCATTATCATCTGATGAGAAAATCATGCGATCCTAAGATATCTTATATGATTTATTGTATTTTTATATTTAAAATATTATTTGGTTCAATATTTGTTTTTAATTTTCCAAGTATTTTCTGGTCCTTTATTTGGAACATTTTTCTAAGTATATTTGTTTAAAAAATTAACAATTTTTGTTTGAATGTTTCTTTGAGAGTTCAAGTTTCACTTGGATAAGTCACTATTAGTCTTATTAGTTTTATATAATCTTTGTTTGGCAGATTTAGATATTGGTTTAGTTTTAAATAATGTTAAATGTGCATAATACAACTTATTTCCATTTACAATTCTTTGTTTAACTTCTTCCTCCAAATAATTGTGTCCATTCACTATCGTACCCAAATATTTAAATGCTGACACTGATTTAATTTGAATATTATCTATTTGTAGATCATCTGTACTTTTATTGAAGTTACAACATTGTAGGTATTCTGTTTATTTGTATTCGTTATCAATCCTAATTGCAAATTCCAATTAATACATTTAAATATTTTATTTTTTCAGCCTCTTGAAATGGATGATTACGTAGATGATGAAAGAATGGTTGTAGATGCATGCTCAAGTGACGAGGAATGCTCAGGTGATGCAGAATGCTCAAGTGACGAGGAATGTTCAAGTGACAAGGAGTGCTCAAATGGAGAGGAATGCTCAAGTGAAGAGGAATGCTCAATTAACGATGAATGCTCAAGTGACGAGGAGAATACAATGGAGGAATCCAACAACAGTACCGAACACATCCAAGATGAGGTGAGTTATGTACTGTATTATAAAGTCTTGAAAATATCAGAAAAAAAAACTGGGATTATGCAAGTTACGGTAACACTTCCTCTTTTTTTCTGACACTATAGGCTGATGTTGGGCCTTGTCCTCCAATATTAAGCCCCTCCAAATCTACTTATCCAGTGTCTTTCTCTTCCAGTTCCTCAGTCCCACAATCATCTTTGTATCCTGATCCACAGCATCAATCCATCTGATCTTCAGTCTTCCCACTCTTCTGCTTCCTGTAGTTGTATGGGGAATTATCTTTGTGATATGTTTATTATCAAGCAATGAACGTGCCCTGCTCATTCAAGACTTTTGAGTTTAACCATCTTGGGAATACATGTTTCCTTATACAGCTCATATGGCTCACAATTATATCTTCTTCTTCATATGCCACTTTCCTTAATCAATCCATATACCTGTCTTAATAAAAGCTTTCTTTCATCATCATCTTCAAGTTATGGGCCTATTCACGTGTTCCACTCCCCGCTGCACAATATGCTACAGGTCGTCCTTCCAACTTTGTTTCGGTCTTCTACATTTCTTCGGCCTTCAGGTCTATAATAAAGTATCTGTTTTGTTGAATGATTTTGTATTGTTTGTACATGTTCAAACCATCTACAATTATTTCTGTATATTCTCTCGTGTAGGTATATGATACTATGCACATTCGTGTGTTTTTTTATCAATATTAAAGAGTACTGACAAAATTGTGCAATCTTGTCGAAGTCCATTGTTGGTGTCTACATAAATTTGTATTTTCGTATAAACTTTTTATAACTTTAATTAGATGAGGTGGATATTTTTTTTTCAAAGGTGTTTATTACATTTTCCAGTGATTTATTGAGAGTCCAGTTCTCATAACCATTATGTAGTGCTGGTAGCAGGGAGAAGTAAGCTTTGTTAGCTGTAAAGCAAGTTAACTCAGATAGTGGTATTGGGAGTTTCCAGGTTCAAAGCCTTGTGTCGATCAACCTGACTTTTTTCCCTTAGTTTTCTTCAATTGAACAGTTACCCCGAAAACAGATCTAACTCAAAAACTGCTACTCATGACTTGAGTAACTACATCAGCCATTTTTGTTACATATAGATCACTATTAGCTTGAATGGACATGTCCATACCATCTTAATTGCTGAGTTTTAATATAATCTAAAATAATGTCTTCAATCTTCATTTTCTCAATAATAACTTTGTATCTAATTTTTTTCTTCTTCTTGAAATTCTTGTTGCCCTTCGTATCAAATCCATTTCCTTTGCCAAAAGATACTTATTTGTTTTGTTGTTAATGGCCAAAGGCTTTTAACAATTATATAATTTTTAGTCTGAACATCTTACATCAATATTAATGTTGATTTGTTCTTGAACATGTTTCAAAACAATTCTGTTTTATCGTCAGCTTTTCCAGACTCTGACGATAAAACAGAATTGTTTTGAAACATGTTCAAGAACAAATCAACATTAATATTGAGGTAAGATGTTCAGACTAAAAATAATATAATTAAAATAACCTCAAAATATAACTTCCTAAAATTAAATATTAATTACAGCTTATGAATTGTGTTCCAACTGATCTAAGCAACAACACAACAATATTTATTTACATTTTTTAATTTAACAAAGGGGATTCATTCAAATCAAGTTGAGAATTTAACAGTTTTTTACTACTTTTAAATTTATTAATTTCTACAGACTCCAAAAGATCTAACTTCTTATCCTTATCACAAATATGTAAAATTTCAAAATTTGGATCAAAACAATGATTAAATTGGAATAAAATAAATTGTTTCGATCCAAATTTTGAAATTTTACATATTTGTGATAAGGGTAAGAAGTTAGATCTTTTGGAGGCTGCAGAAATTAATAAATTTAAAAGTAGTAAAAAACTGTTAAATTCTCAACTTGATTTGAATGAATCCCCTTTGTTAAATTAAAAAATTTAAATAAATATTGTTGTATTTGTTGCTTAGATAAGTTGGAACACAATTCATAATTCGCTAACATGTCTGAAGAAGGTACAGTGTACCGAAACAGCTGTCACTGAATTATATAATAAATATGAAAATCAAATAAAACTACGTTTTATTTTTATTTAATTAATAAATATGGATTTTCATCAAGTAAACACCAACTCAATTGATTATTAATTACAGCTTTTAACAATATTGTATCACACATATAAATTCTATTTTTATCCCACAATATTCCATTGAGGCATGCAATTCCAAATTTTCCTTTATTATTTCTTATTTCCCCTTCATAACTTCCATTTATATTTATTTTAATTTGTAAATATGAAATCTCACTACAAGATTTAATTGTTTTTCCATTCTCCAAAATTAAATTTTGTTCTGGTTCACCAAATTATGAATATTTTGTTTTTTTTCATGTTCAAAATTAATCCCCATTTATTAATAATAATAATATTACATTATCTAAGCTGGCCTTCTCTTCCACTTAACTGGCGAATAATCAAATCATGGAAAAATGAAATACTTATTAAAATTTTAAAATATTATTAAAATATAGACTAAACAATGGGTTTCCTAGGAAGATTTGCCCGTTGCTGTACATTAGACAGGATCAGAAACAGTATCATATGAGAAAAAAATTAAGTTTAAAGAAATGATTATACAAATTGTGGGAAATAAACAATTACAATATTTTGCACATGTAAAAAAGATGAATGGAGATAGATTACCAATTAGGAGTCTGGAGTGGATTCCAAATTGAAGGAAAAGATGAGGGAGACTTAAAAAGAAATGAATAGAGGGAATTATGATTTTGATGAAGGATGGGGGACTGCAGGATGGTGACTGGAAGGATAGAGATCAATGGAGGAAGGGAATCAAAACTTAATATTGGAGACAGGAAGATGTTGTATACATTTAAGACCTATTAAGTAAAACATAGATTAAACAAAGCATAATGCAGAAATGGTCTAATATTAGCTAACACTAAAAACACATGGAATGGAATAACGAACACTAGAAAACAGTGAGCAACATTATATTTATGGCAAACTAGATGTAAAAGGAGCTGTTCAATCTTATAGACTATTATGTCCAGGACATGTAGCAAAAATGGGAAATGAAGGAAACGCATGGAAACTTAAAGTAGGAAAACAAGAGATAAGGGCTGGAAACTAATTGTAGGAAAACGAGAAAGTGGCCAGTAGATAGTTCAAGGAGGATGATCCAGAATAGCATTGATCATGATTTGAAGGAAGTAAATTATACAGGTAGGCAGTGCGCTACAAACCGGAAGGTCGAGGGTTCAAGTCCCGGTGGGATCAGGATTTTTAAACTGACCCAAATCTTCTGGTGGTACCATGGCCCTGGGGTCGACTCAGCCTCTAACCGAAATGAGGACCAGATACTTGTTCTGAGGTAAAGGCGGCCGTCACGCAGGGCTGACTACCTAGCTGACATTAAGTTCCGATTGTCTAGAAAAAGTGGGAGCCTTAACATCCTACTACCCGAGTAGTGGGAACACTGTACTTTAAATAATACAGGGAATGATTTTAAAATATTAGCTCAAGATAGAAATGTATGGAGACCTTCTGTTCCAGGTTTAATAGTGTCAGTGAATTAGTACAAGTGAAGAAAGTTTCCAGAACATTTTGAGAAAATAAATTTTGTTAGTAGCCACCTATTTTGATATTTGTATCATTACTTAATCAATAATAAGTAAACCTTTTTTAAATTTATAAATGAGTTGCATAAAATGTTTTTACATCTCACCTCATTAAATTCTGTGTTTTCTCGATACCGGTTTCAAACAACATTAGTCTTCATCTTCAGTCAAACTCCAACTGTTGATATTTTGCTCTTACCATCATCTTCCGAACTGCTATCTGTTTTTCATTTTATGAGCGTAGAGATTAAATTTTGCTCCCTGGGAACTTCAAAATTTATGATTCTATATTTGTTCTTCTGGAGATATATATATATATATATAACAGTTTGGAAAAATATATAGGCCTATATTCAGAAGAACACATATTGAACCATGAATTTTGAAGTTTCTAATGAGAAAATTTAATCTTCTAGTTCATAACATTGACAACAGATGCCAGTTGGAAGATGGTGGTAATGGCAAAATTTTAACAGTTGGAGTTTGACTGAAGATGAAGGAAAATTACCTTTGAAACTGGTGTCATGCAAACAAGAAACTTTGAGATGAGATGTAAAGATTTTATCAAACTCATATATAAATTGAAAATTACCTCATAGTGTTACTTCCCATCGTAATTTTCATAAAAAAACTTTTTTTTCAGGAAGAAGAAAGTGAAGTAAAAGAAGAGATAAAAAAACTGAGAAAGGAAAGAAGAATAAGAATTGACGTGGATGTAGATGTAGAAAAAGGCAAGTCACTGCCAAGTTTTCGTAATGTAATTACAAATCCATCAGAACGAATGATTCCAATATTGGTGGCATATTATCCTTCCATAATTAAAGTGGATGTTCCAGATAATTTGGATTTGAATCTGAAATTTGAGACACCTGACATAAACATACGGGTAAGTTATTTTTGTTTTGTAACTAACAATATATGACAAGATAGTGGGTAGGTCTGGTCCCAAATCCCTCATGATATTGTGTACGACTGATCTCATATACTACCCAAATCCCTCATTATATAGTATAGGACTGCTCCCATATACTACCCAAATCCCTCATGTTACTGTGTAGGATTGATTCCATATACTACCCAAATCCCTCACGGTATTGGGTGAGACAGGTCCCCTATATTATCCAGAAAACCATATTGGTATTGGTGTAGTAATATTTAATATTTCCCAAATTAAGTCATAATTTCAAAAATATTGATTTTTATTTATTCATAAAAATAAAAAGTTGCTAGGAAATTTCATTAATATTCCTACATTTCAAACTTTGTGGTCTTGAAGGGTATAACATTGCTTAAGAGAAACATGATGTTGCATGCAACTTAATAAGTTTGGTAATTCTATGGTTTATTATACAGCGTGTCGCGAGCTCGTGTTACACTCAGCATGATGCTGGTTTTGCATGGAGTGCATATGGTACAGCGTTTATGTTTATGGAATTGTCGCCAGATGGCACCACATATATGGGAAATCGAAATAACCAACGTTCATAATAAATTCGCATACATGTTTATGAAAAAATTGATGTATACAAACCTGTCCCTGCATAACCTAATGAAATAAATTACATGCATACTATTTAGTAAACTAGAAACTAATCTGATGTACACTAAACTAACCCATCAGAAGCTAACAGAATGAAGTAATTGAACATTTGTTTTTAAAATATGTTTTGGAATTAGGCTAAATGCAAATATTGGTTATTCACACACATAGGGCTATGTCCTGCCATCTGATGGATTTAATTTTATAAGCGTTCCCGCATTCACACTTCAATACTGAGAGCAAAAGTCACAATTTGTGTACACAGATAAACATATAATAATTCTTTATAAAAAAAGTTTAAGTATGGTTGCAAAACATTTAAAATAGTATGAAATAATAGTAAAGACGGGAATGGTATGTAGAGCAACAGCATCATATGAATGTTGTATGAAAAATAATAGAACAAATTACTCTTAAGTTCTTAAATAAATATATGATTGATGATAATACCAAATTTTAGAATACTTCAAATTTTCGCCAGACCAGTTTTATCAGGTTTAGGATTTAATAGAAGACAAAATTTATGTACATCCATAATATCCCTACGATACAATACAATATTTACAGCTTTTATTTATTTCTTGACTAAGTTCAATTCACAATGACTTTTTTCTGTACATCTCTGTACTCCTTCATACTCATGCCGTATAAAACATGATGGTTTGAGATGAAAGTTACCAAAATTTCATCACTGAATTTGCTAAAATTACAAACTTAGAGCTCTTTTACCGATATTTTGCATAAAATCATCGTTTGTTTTTAGCCTTTTTTAGCAATGAGTATGATAATAGCTTCTATATTCTTTGTTTGCGCTGGTAAATTGCATCCCGGATTCAAGTGATTGAAATACACGACGCGACATGTCAGCGCAAAATTTTTAGAGCCAGCGCTTTGCGTTGTAGAGAAAACACGTCAATTTAATTGCACGAGTAATTTTTGCATTGGCGCTTTGCATCGTATATAAACCATAGCATAGGATCTGAAAATGTTCAATCAAATAATAATATAAATACACACACACATATATATACATATTTTTCATATAATGTCATATTAAGCGTGCATTGCTCAATGTAAAAAATTTAATTATAATGTGTGTATATATATATGTATAAGTTATATCTCACAATAAGTACCAGTATCTGTGCATTTTTTATCTTCTGAAAAAATAATATATATTTGAAAAAGATAAAATGTACTAAATCAGGAATTGGCAACTTTTTAAGTATGAAGAAACCTTTTCTAAAAAAATTGGTTTACTCTGGAGTTGCAAAAGAAAATATCATGATTATGGCTAGGACAAAAATATGTACTATAACATATAAGATATATCCTAATAATATTATAATTGTGGAATCATTTCAGTTATAAAATCAATTAGTAAATCTGTTTATGACAGTTAAATATTTATTTAAGAACAAAATGCAAATGAGGAGCAAGTTAAAGTATGGAATCCGATAATGTAACATTTTAATTTAGTAAAATTATCAGTAGCTACCTGCTTGATAATACATAAATACAATACATAAATATTTAGCTCAGTTGGTAGAGCACTTGGCCCAGAAAGCCAAGGGTCCCGGGTTCGAGTCCCGGTCTAGGCGAAAATTTTTCTCATCAAATTTAATTTATCTTTCATTGAGAAATGTTAAATTAATAATAAAAACATCATTAGAAGCCTTACTAGCTTTATAAAGTAATGTTAAATTCCCAATAAATGTCTTCTTAACTAAGAAGCTGCCATTTGCAAAGATAGAAGCAATGGTTTCAAAAGCATTTGGCGATAGGGAATTACAACGTATATAAGAGAAAAATTTGCATCTAGATCGTAACTCGCCTCGGTAGCTCAGTTGGTAGAGCACTTGGCCCGGAAAGCCAAGGGTCCCGTGTTCGAGTCCCGGTCTAGGCGAAAAAATTTTTCTCATCAAATTTAACATAAATATTTGCTCGGGTATATACTTAGGTAAAATTCTATACCTTACTGTGAATTAAAATGAAATAGGAGAGGAAGACAGATTTTTACAAGAAACAAAAATCTAACAAATGTAACAACTCAAATAAACACAGAAGAAATAAATTATTTGTATAATGAAAGTTCTTTAATTCTTAAAAGAGTGAAAATATGACAAATATGTCCAAATTTGCATAAATGTGACTGAATAAAGTATTTTAATTCAATTAGTTTTTCTATAAAAATCATTTATATACATTTGAGAAATATATCACACTTACTGAAAATGATATACTATCTCATAAAAATGCTAGCCCCTAATAATGATTATATATATATATGCAGAGAGAAAGAACAAGATGGAAAAAGTAATACAATAAAAAAACAAACATATATCCTATCATTTCATCAAACTACAAATTGAAAAAACAAAGTAAAAATAGTATAACGGGAATATTTTAAAACTAAGTGATAAACAAGAAATGAAACATTATCCTGAGGGACAAAATATATATCTCTGGAAAAACAGAGGCAACATTCCTTCTAAACACTGGCTTGGCCGCACATGTCCATCATAGATTAAGTGCTGCATTGAAGGCATATAAAGGTGGGCTACCTGTGAAAAAGCACCTTGTTGCCAATTCCTGATTTAAATACATTTAATATGTAAGATTTTCAATGAATGAACGAGTCAATTATTATCTTACCTCATAATTCATGCTTTTTTAAACACAGGGACAGCAGTTTTCAAGAGGACATGTCTCTTAGCCTTAACCAATATTATGATACCAGGTTTTCGTTTGAATCTCCATCTATAACTCTGCCATCTTGTGCTGATTTGATGAACTTTCACATCAAGTTCTGTTCATTTGGAATTTCAAAATTCATTGATCTAAATTTGTTCCTCTGAACATTTGCAAAAACCTTTGGAATTGCGGGAGACGATATATATTCAGAGGAACAAATTTAGATCCATGAATTTTTTAATTCCTGATGAAAAGGACTTGAACTCAAAGTTCATCAAATCAGCACCAGATGGCAGTGTTATAAGTGAAGATTCAGATGAAAATCCAGTAGTCATAATATCGGCTGAGGATGAGAGGGATGTTCTATTCAAAACTGCAGTTCCCGTGTTTAAAAAAACATGAAATATGTGGTAAGATAAGAACTGACTCATTCATTCATTCATTCATTGAATTCTTCTTCTTCTTCTTCCTTCCAAGTATTAGGCCAAGGCCTGTTACGATCCTATAGAAAATTTTCCCTCCAGCGTTTCATAGGACGGCCCAGTGATCTTTGTCCTCTTGGTATATAATTATAAACAGCTTTGGGGATCTGATTTGAACTCATTCTTTCAAGATGGTGTTTCCAATTTAGTTGGTACTGTTTAATATATTCCAAAATTGGCGTAGTCTTCAATTCTTTTAAGATATCGGTGTTCCTTTTCCGATCCCATCTGGTGTAACCCGCTGTTCTGCGCATGAATCTCATTTCACAAACCGATATCTTAAAAGAATTGAAGACTACGCCAATTTTGGAATATATTAAACAGTACCAACTAAATTGGAAACACCATCTTGAAAGAATGAGTTCAAATCGGATCCCCAAAGCTGTTTATAATTATATACCAAGAGGACGAAGATCACTGGGCCGTCCTATGAAACGCTGGAGGGAAAATTTTCTATAGGATCGTAACAGGCCTTGGCCTAATACTTGGAAGGAAGAAGAAGAAGAAGAATTCAATGAATGAATGAATGAATGAATGAGTCAGTTCTTATTAAGAACCTCATAATGTCATTTTTCATATTTAACTATGAATGTATGATTTTGTTTGAATAAATTGTAATAATATTTATTATATTTGCAGAGATCTACTGTTGAACATATTGTGGATATGTCGATGGCATATAATGTCAAAGAATTAAAACACAGGATTAAAAATACTTTTGAGAATAATCCTTGGCTCTTCCAAGAATTTAACAAATTCAGCATGAAAAGTCGAAAACAATTATATGAAGCATTAAGAGGGAGTTCTACAACAGAAAGAAATGATTGCAATAAGAATCTCCAACCAACTGACAAACCTCTATTTGCACTAACACTAGATACATCACCATCATGGAAAAAAACATGCAACCAATGTTTGCGTAAAATAAAAATCAAGAGGAAAATTCAGCGGGATCGACACTGGAGAAGGTTAGAGATAAGGTATCGACAATTGATGCTACATGGAAAGAAATATGGAGGACGCTCTGAACTGTTTCTTGCAAAGCTTGATTCTTATGAAAAAGATGCTACTAATTTTAAACATAAATATGGATCAAAGAAGGCAATAATTCGCTTTATTAACCATGGAAAGGAGAAACAAGAAGGGTTGCCAACTGAACAAAATAGAGATACAACAACTTGCTGCCAGAAAAAAGAAAAACATGATAATGAGAAGGCATTCAAATGTCATGACAGGTGTTTGCTACGAGAACGGTTGGAGAACAAACGCAAAGAAGCAAGAAGAATAATTCAAAATAATAATCGACCAAATTTAATGATGATGCCTGATGCTGAAATACAACAAATCATTGAAGAAGAAGAAGCAAGAAATGCAAGAAATGAAAATCTCATCGAATATATGATGGCCAGACTATCTATATAAAATTATATACACAACATTCATGCTGGGAAGACCACAACTTACCAGATTGATGGATACAAAGAGTATTTTGAATTAAAATTCATCGGAGAACATATTGTTTAAACAACTCACCTCATAGGATTCATGCTTCCATGATATCGCGATTTCAAACATAATCATGTCCATCGTCAGCCATAACTCCGACTGATGAAATTCTTCGGCCGTCAACTATTCCAAAAAGGAATTTGGAAATTCGGACAAAAGAACATTTCAGAAATATTAAAAATTGTGAAATTGAAAAATCTGCAATTGCTGCACATAGTTTATTAGAACATCATAAAATTGGAAGAGAAGCTAAACTTTTAAAACAAGTAGAGAAACCTTTGGAATTGACAGTTTGGGAAAAAATATACATTCAGAAAAACAAAAATAGAACAATGAATTTTGATATCCCTAACGAAATTACATTGATTTCGAAGTTCATAAATTCAACCATAGATGGCAGCACTGAAGATGGCGACAATAGAATAGTTGACGGCCGAAGAATTTCATCAGTCGGAGTTATGGCTGACGATGAACATGATTATGTTTGAAATCGCGATATCATGGAAGCATGAATCCTATGAGGTGAGTTGTTTAAACAATATGTTCTCCGATGAATTTTAATGATTATACCTCATAATGTTTACTTCCCAACATTAATTAAATATAGTATTTTGAATGATAGATAATTTCTCACAAAATACAGGGTGTAGCATAAATCACTTAATTGAAAATGCAAATATATTATATTCCGTAGCTTACAACATCTATACAAAAAACAACTACCGTAATTGTTCAAAGTGACCTCCATTGTTGTTTAAGCATTTATGACATTGTTTTAACATTGATTTGCAGATGTTATCACATTTTCCGATTATCCCCTAAAGTTTTCATCAAATTACTGTTCAATCAAATCTTGTAAATGTTGGAGGTTTAGTGGTTTCATACTGAAAAATTTGTACTTTGAAATTCCCCACATTGAAAAATCACATGGCATGGTGCTCTAAGTGGCCATTTTATTGTACTATTTCTTCCAATCCACTCTAGCTAAGTAACTCACTGACACTATCAAACCTGTAGGTTTGTGGCCGTCCAACATAAGCTCTCAGTACATCTCCATCCTGAGCTAATGGTTTTGAATCATCCTCTGTATAATCTAATTCCCTCATCATAGTTAATGTTCTTCTCCCACCTCATTCTTGGTCTACCAACTGCGCATTATCCCTCTGGTTTAACTACAAGAAGATCCACTCTTCAAAATAAAAATAAATAACATGAAGTTGTTTATAGACATGATACTGGACAAGATGTATTATCTACTTAGCAAATTACCTCAAGCAGTAGTGGTTGAGATTATAATCTGATGGTCACACATTAAAACCCCAGTTTCATCCAATTTGATTTTTGTCCTGGCAACCATGTACAGTGGTTCACTGACTTATGCTGCACCCTGTATTTTACTCTAAGTTACTTGAGTCAGACAACACCATCTTAAAGTAAAATCATTTATAAAATTTATCAATAAGATACAATAGTAAAACCTTTTTCACAACTAAATTTTTCATAATAAATAAGTTGAGTCTGCAATCATCATGCCTCATAAATTAGTGTTATTTATTTCAATATGTTTCGATGTGCCATGCATATCATCATCAGCTATTCTAGAGTCTGGAATGATGGTATGCATTGCCATGTTCAAATAGAATACAACAATTTATGAGCTAAGATGATTCCAAATTCACCTTATTTATTAAGAAGAACTTCATAATGTTACTTCCTATTGTCCTTTATTTAGTAAATTTTTTATTTTTGGACATCAGATGCAAAATGTGTACGACTCACTACAGTGTGTGGTATTTTACTTTATGATTGATGTTTCTGCTCTCAGTTGGTGTTAACATCAAAGCATTGTCAAATGTTGTCTCACTAACTGTCAGTTTCCAAAGACGCTACACCCAAATTATTTTCTTTTACACTCAAACTTTAAACACTGTGAATTTCAGACAAATCTCTATTTCAGAGCTTCTTATTAATATTGATTCATTTTATATTTTATTTTTCCTTTTGGACATTAGGATTTTTTATGTTCATTTTATTTCTACAGTTTTCAACATTTGACAAAACTTTTGATGAAATTAGAATTTTTATTAGGAAAGGATTAAGAATTACATGATAACATAAGTTAAAAATTTATGCTTGGGAAAAATAATAAAACTGTACTCAACATAATTTTATATCTGATCCGGTGAATGCAAAGTTCTAGTCTTTTTAGTGTTTAACAACCATGTCATAGTTGAATGCAGGCTTTCACGGCCGGTAATCATGATGTTGAGTGATTCCGGGTTCTGTGGCCGTGGTCCATAGTTGGTGTTGATACCAGACGTTTCGCCCTCAACTGCGGAGGGCATCTTCAGTGGCGAGTGCTTCTAGGCGTGTTTCCTGGTCGGAAGCTCTACTTAGAGTAGAGCTTCCGACCAGGAAACACGCCTAGAAGCACTCGCCACTGAAGATGCCCTCCGCAGTTGAGGGCGAAACGTCTGGTATCAACACCAACTATGGACCACGGCCACAGAACCCGGAATCACTCAACATCAACCATGTCATAGCTTTAAAACTGAACAAAATATGTTCTGTAGTTATATTATTTTTGGTCTGGACATCTTACCTCAATATTAATGTTGATTTGTTCTTGGACATGTTTCAAAACAATTCTGTTTTATCGTCAGCTTTCCCAGACTGACGATAAAACAGAATTGTTTTGAAAAATGTCCAAGAACAAATCAACATTAATATTGAGGTAAGATGTCCAGACCAAAAATAATATAATTAAAATAACCTCAAAATATAACTTCCTAAAATTAAATATGTTCTATAGTTTTTTAATTTTACTAATTATTTAATGATGATTATAATGATTGTAAAATTTATCAAACCTGATTACACCATATTAACCGAAATAGTATTAGAAGATACTGGGATATAAGGCCATGCTGCATAACTTGTGTTTCTCCCTCAACTACAGAGGTCATCTTCAGTGGTGAGTTCTTCTTACTGGTGTTCCGTGGTTTGAAGCTTGGCCGACCAGGGAACACCACCTAGAACACGCTACTGAAGATAACTTCTGTAGTCGAGGAAGAAACAACGGTTACGGATCACGGCTTAGCAACCCGGAGTCTTCTAATACTGATGGCTACCAGCCATAAAAGCCTGCACTGTACAACATTTACAGAAAGTTAAAAGTGACATAAACTGATGCAGTGGTCATAGTTGCCTTCTTCCAAATTTTAAATACATTTTATATTATTCTGCAGAAAGTGAAATAATTAACAACTTCTAATTCAGTCATACATCACATTGAATTTATCATAATTACTTTTAAAATTTATAATGAACTACCGTTGAGTACAAAAGATTAAAAGTTAAAGTAAGTACCTGATATATCTGTTGTCCAAAACTATTAATTTCAGTTTAATCACTTTGCCCATAAAATCACTTTGAAGGCATTTGAAAAAGATGTTCCATCTTCAGCATTTACAATTGTACTAGATGTCTCGTTTTTTTGTAAAGAGGATTTAGGTCGTTGGGCATGGTCTTGTTTAATACATTTATATTCTTAACTTCTTTTAAAATTATTATTTCTTCAAGGTTGTTAATTTTACATTTGTTTTAAAGTGTCGTTTTTGATTGCATTGAACTGATAATCTGTCGATATTGCACACAGGGAATAACAATTATAAATTAACAAGCTTGAAGAATTGTATTATTATATGAAATATCACTATAAGGTTTAATTTAAAATAAAATCCTTTTTAACTCATCTCATATCCTGTCATATAATGAGACCAGTTTCATAATATTATTGGTTATCTTCGGTAGTTTCATGATTGATGTTTCGTCGACCAGGAAGAAATCAAAATTTAAAAAAAAAAAGCTAAGAATCTGTTGAATGAAACATGCACAATGTCCTAAACTCTATGTACAAGACACAACGAAAGGCATCTATTACCTCTTTAAATTCTGATGATGGAACATGATTCTAAATCATGAGAAAGAGATTAATTTGAAATTTTAATTAGTTAAGGACAAATGGAATACTAGATAGGAATTTTAAGCTTATAACCTTTTATTTTAAAAAGAAAAACTAACAATAATTTTTCCTCCTGAAATAAAACTATGTCAAATTCTGGAAAGTGTTATGTGATTTGTTGTAGCGAAATTTTAATCTTTTGTCATCAATAGTGATCACATGAATATTTATTGTGGTGAAAATTCAAATTCTATTTTTTAATTATAATGGAAAGCAATGAAAGTAATCAGTTAATACAGCATTTGCTATAACAAACAATAACAATATGTTATACTATGGTTATCCAAACTTTAATAGAAAATCCAAAGGCAAAGATGATTGTTACTTTTCACTATCTGTGAACAGACTGTAGAAGTGATAATACTTGATTCAATATATTGTGAGGTTAGAAGCAGAGGATTTTATCCGACTTTAATTTTTCAAGAGAGTGATTTAAAGTTTAGAATTAAATATAGGATAAGGTGTGCACATAGCAATCATTGAGCTGCACAATTATTATTTTATCTATAAGGACAAAACATGAATGTTAATCAAAATTTAAGTGGGAAGTAACACTCAGGCATTTTCAATTTATTAATGTGATAAAGAAAGTGTTTATATCTCACCTGATAAAGTTCCATATTTTCATGATACTGGTCTCAAAGGTAATTTCACCTTCATCTTCAGTTAAACTCCAGTTGGAATTTACAGCTACAACCTGGCACTGACTCCACTGGTCTGTTCACCGCTTGCTTCTGCAGCTTAGCACGGAAATTATGGGATGGCATTCTGAAAAATTACAATCAATTGGAGTTTGATTAAAGAAGAATGAGAAATGCCATTTGAAACCGGTATCATGAAAACATGAAACTTTATGAGGTGACATTCTCCCCAACTCATTTACAAAATAAATGTTAGTTATAGAAATGGCTTTTAACAGCCATTTAATACTGCTATGACAATATTGATAGAACTCTCTGTTTCTAAGCTCACCATGTGTTTAAAATACAAAAACGTAAAAAGTTAAATAAAATTTGGGCAATTGATTAATGGAATATTTTTGTATATGATGTGTGAAGTCATATATTTTTGTTTAAAGAAGTAAATAGGAGTGTTCTTTATATGTATTATACTTAAATTAATAGATCTGCTTTTTCTTTACTACAATGATTGAAAATGTTTCTTAAACGTCTTCTTACCAAACAAAATTGACATTGGGTAGGATTTGCCTGATTATGCTCCAATTAACCTATTTGCTTTTGATAACACATCTAATATAATGACTTCAATACCTATCAATCTCGATGTTTTTATTATTAATTTCATACATCTCAATGATGGATAAATCATATTTAAAGAGAAAAATTATACGCTCAGACCGGGACCCGGGACCCTTTGTTTCCTAGTCCAAGTGCTCTATCATTTGAGCTACCTGAGCAAGTACCGATCTAAACGCAAATCTTTCTCTATATACGTTGTAATTCCCGCCCACCAAATGCTTTGAAGCCTTTGCTTCTATCTTTGCAAATGGCGGCTCCTATATTAAGAAGACATATTTGGGAATTATACATTATATTATAAATGCCAGTACGGCTATTTTCGATGTTTTTATTATTAATTTCATACATCTCAATGATGGATAAATCATATTTAAAGAGAAAAATTATACGCTCAGACCGGGACTTGAACCCGGGACCCTTGGTTTTCTAGTCCAAGTGCTCTATCATTTGAGCTACCTGAGCAAGTACCGATCTAAACGCAAATCTTTCTCTATATACGTTGTAATTCCCGCCCACCAAATGTATGAAATTAATAATAAAAACATTGAAAATAGCCGTACTGGCATTTATAATGTAATGTATAATTCCCAAATATGTCTTCTTAATATAGGAGCCGCCATTTGCAAAGATAGAAGCAAAGGCTTCAAAGCATTTGGTGGGCGGGAATTATAACGTATATAGAGAAAGATTTGCATTTAGATCTGTACTTGCTCAGGTAGCTCAAATGATAGAGCACTTGGACTAGAAAACCAAGGGTCCCAGGTTCAAGTCCCGGTCTCAGCGTATAATTTTTCTCTTTAAATATGATTTACCTATCAATCTCTTTTTTTATATTAAATTGTATTGTGATAATTTAATAAGCCATATATTAATAACGTAAAAAAAAAAAACAAACTCCGCCATGGCCGGTCCCAAGCCCGGATGAGAAAGGAGGAGGGGGAGGAGTAACAACCTCGTTAAAAAACCAGGGTTCAGTTGGCTCCGACTGATAGTACTCTGTAAGGGCCCCTAGCCAGGGTTACGGTGAAGACCTCAACGGCAGAGTCGGCGCAGAAGGAGTCCTTCATCACGGCGGATCTGGCGGAAGAGGCAACCCTATCTCTAAGGGAAATAGAGAAACGCTGCCTTGCGGTGAAGAGGGATCTTCAAAGGCTATGGGAGGAAACCCCAAACAGAAATTTTCCTGGTCCTCCAGGTTGGGGGTTTATGCTGTGGGCCAGCTCCCCACACATTAGAAAAAAAAAACAAAATGCTAAAAGACCAAATCAATCAAAGCAAAATAGATAGAAAAAAAACAACAAAGTGTTTTGGTAAGGTGTTCATGTTTTTCGTATTAATGTTAAATACTAGTATTACTATACAAAATGAAAGCAATGTTTATTTTGTATACTGTTTGACAATTTTTTTGTATCTTATGTATAAATAAATGCATCATATATAAATATTATAATCCTTGTTTTTTATTTCTTAAAAAATAATTTCAATTCCTTTCGTATAACACTTTTCCTTTACTGTTTTCACATGACTTTCTATTTTTTGGGTACAAAGGTAATGCATATATTTTTAGGAGAATTTGATATTAAAATTCATCGGAGAACATATTGTTTAAACAACTCACCTCATAGGATTCATGCTTCCATGATATCGTGATTTCAAACATAATCATGTTCATCGTCAGCCATAACTCCGACTGTCGACATCAGTCGGAGTTATGGCTGACGATGAACATGATTATGTTTGAAATCGCGATATCATGGAAGCATGAATCCTATGAGGTGAGTTGTTTAAACAATATGTTCTCCGATGAATTTTAATGATTATACCTCATAATGTTTACTTCCCAACATTAATTAAATAGAATTTGATATACCCAACAAAATTCTAATGTAAAGATTGGTATGTATTTTATTGGCTTGTTGACCATGGTCGTAAGGCTTAAAACTACTTGACGTTTCTTCAGAGACTAGGTACATCATCTGGACATTTTTAAATTTGATAAATCTATGGGCATGAATGTCAGAGCTATGAAATAATTTTGTTCAAAGCCATAGGCCTACACCTATCTACCTATATAAAACCATGGGGATTTATACGATGAGTAACAGCAGTGAAGCTTGGAAACTAAGAAGGAGTGATGAATTAAGATGAAATTTCAGGTCACATGCAGCATATACAGAGTGGAGTAAAAAGATAAATGAAGGTCTTCCAACAGTGCCTGAAATTATATCTACATTTGTCCACCACTGTAATCTCGAGATAGGGTGCTGCCTTTTCACACAGCGGGTCCCGAGTTCAAGTTTCGGTCGGGACAAGTTTCCTAGGTGAGGTTTTTCCTCACTGCTACTACAAATGTCATGAAACTTTAAGAACCAAATGGCCTCCAAACATCATATGCCATCATAATCATCATTCATATTCTCCTTACATTAATTTTAGGATTATGGACTCTCCTGACACATCACTCATATCATAGGAGCATCGTAACCCCACCTTACAGTCATCCCAACCTCAGAGGTGTGTTACAATTACTCTAATACCTGGAGAGAATACCAGAAATGTTGAAATGACAACCTGTGGCATTGAATAAAAAATATATCTACATTGGACTACATATTTCAATACCAAATAAATAACAACCAGATCCCAAAAGAAGTTTTCAACATTTATTAAAAAATAGGTTTACTCTCTGACTTATCCTTGTGCCTTCAGGAAGGAGATATTACGCTTTCAGATGCATACAGTGAAATTAAGTGCATTTCAGAATCCATGATAAAGTGTCCAGGTCATTATTTGAATAAACCAATAGTGCAGTAAAATCTCAGTTATTCAAGGATATAACTCTACTCTGTAGGTTCATGGCTCTTCAGACATAAGGTATCCATACATCCCCATCTGGAGCTAATATTTACCAAATATCTCTTGCAGTATCACAGTATTATGGATATGAGTGAAATGAAAGTCTATTCTGTGGTGTTATGGAAGTAGCAGGTCATCATCCATGTCCGACACACCAGGTTCTATTCCCAATTCCCATACCGTCATTTTTGGGTTTGGTCCTTGGTCCCGAATGGGGGGTGGGTGGATATTTTCAACACCTGTAGATTACCAATGATATAATTTTTCCTTAACAGGAGATGAGGTCGAGGATGATATGAAACAAAAGTTTGAGAAATTAAGTGACATGAAGGGGATCGGAATGGAGACTGTCTGTGGGAAGGAATTTGGGAAACGCTCGAGAAAAACCTAAAAAAATTCCGGTATGGCCCACCAATAGGGCTAGGATTTTTATGGCACAAAAAGCACCGCAATATGCAAAAATATATATACAATTATGACATAAAATTTATAAAAATATGCACATAAAAATGACCTAATATTTTAATTATGTATTAATTTCAGTTGCAAAATCAATTGGTAAGTCAGTTTTTGACAATTAAGTATTTATTTAATAATGAAGTGTAAATTAGAAGCAAGCTAATGTATGGAATTTGATATTGTAACATAGCTACTTAGTAAGAGAAGAATGAGAATCGACAGCATATTCCTAGCATATTTTCCACATTGAGATTAAATTTAGGCGAGTAATAGCTACCTGCTTGTCACAAGACAATAAAAAATATTTGTTCAGGTATATATGTAAGGGGAAAGTAAATACCAGGAATTTATTTGTAATTGATTTTAGTTTTAGGCCTAATAATTTAAATTTATTAATTTTAGGAGTTACATGCTCATATTTTTTATTAATTCATTTTACACCATTACTTACTAGTATGGTCATAAATCTGCAAAAATGAGAAGGAATATATTATATATTTTTATTGCAATCAAATTTTCCCGATAATACTTCCCTTCAAAATTCCAGTGGCCCATCTCGTGACGAGTGATTAAAAATTCCAGGCCACACAATGATAAGAAATACGATTAGGGCTATGTACCACTCTTGGGCATCCCAAATATTTCACAGGATGATGATGCAAAGAATTTTATTAGAGTTCTCCAACCCTTTAGTTAATTCCACAAAATAATAAACTTAATAGGCCAATCATACTGGAAAAGTATAGCTTATGATAGGGACGTATGGTGGGTGAGCTTATGTCCGGCAAGCGTACAGGTTCAATCGAAACAGTGAGTTAGTAAATAGTGCAGTCATAATTATAGAAATAGAGTAGGCCTCACATGGTTTCAATACACAACACATTTTAATACACTACAAAAAGAGTTTAAAAAATTACATTTAATTATTTTAAATGTATAGTCAATTTATTTAAATTTTTATGAGCTAGGAGTTATACAAGAGATATGTGGCAACTATGCGCTACCTCATATGGCCAGGTCAGGTAGTTATGGTTGTAAATTGATTTCTAATGACCCTTCAAAGTCATGCATTATTTTTTTCACATAGTAGTTCTCATTTGAATATGTTTTGTTATTAGCGAATGTAAGTTAGAAAATACATTAGTCAAATTAACTTAACTTTTTAAAACATGTTAGTCAAATTTTCTTCAGTTTTTTATCATTTTTTACTCAAAAGTGATGTTTTTGCTTAAAAAATGCTCAAGTACCCACAATAAAATGTGCACATGTGAATTAAAAATATTCCATCACGCAGGAACATCGTAAACTAAGCGATTTCCTCATCAAGTCAAATTTTTGGTCCGATTTTACTGATTTACGGAAAAAATTTAAATATATTAACTACCTCTAACTCACTGGCACTATCGAATTGGTAGTTTCAAGACCACGCGGACATAAGCTTTATATACATCCCTATCCTGAGCTAATTTTTTTGCAATCATCCCCTGTATTATCTACATCCCTCAAATTATAGTTAATGTTATTCTCCCACCCCATTCTTGGTCTACCAACTGGTCGTTTTACCTCTGGTTTTTCGAGAAGAAGCTTCTAAGCATATCTTTCATTCCCCATTTGTGCCACATATCCTGCCCATTGAAGTCTACGAGACTTATCTGTTCTTATTATATTTAGGTTCCTATAAACAACATGTAGTTCACTGTTATGAAGCCTTTTTCCATTCACCAGTCTATCTCTATTTGGTGCAAAAGTTTTCCTCCGATTGAGGGTCTTTCCACTTTTCAGCGGTTGCCCTTTTACCAGCCGGCTGCTGGCCCTTCACATCCACATGTGTCAATCACAGAGGTAGATGATCAACAGCCAGTGTAGGGGTGACATGTGGTTAGCATGTCGAGTCCCCCAGCCGTTATAGCTGGTTCCTCAACCTGGAGCCGCTACTTATTGGTAGCTACCCAATTGCCTCACGATGCTGGGTGGGCACCGGTCCCAAACTGGCCGAAATACCATGAGAAAATTTCTTCCCCCATGGAGACTCGAACCAGCGCAAGTCCCGTAGCTCTGCGCCAAGGCTTCCTACCTTAACCGCTCGGCTACGGCGCGGGACAAAAGTTTTCCTAAGACCTTTATTCTCAAATACCAATAAGACTATACATACATTACAGTGAACTACATAATCTTTATAGGAAGTCAGGTATAATAAGAACAGTTAAGTCTCATAGACTGTGTTGGCCAGGACATGTGGCACGAAAAAAAATGAAATACGTGCATGGAAGCATCTTGTAGAAAAACCAGAGGGAAAACGCCCAGTTGTTAGACCAACAATGAGATGGGAGAATAATATAGACTAGGATTTGTGGGATGTAGATATTACAGAGAATGATTGGAAAACATTAGCTCAGCATAGGGATGTATGGAGAGCTTATGTCCGCGCGACCATGAACCTACGGGATCGAGAGTGCCAGTGAGTTAGTTAGTTATGATAAAGTAACAAAGAATCCAGAAGCATCTTCGTGTAAAAGGGTATAATTAATGCAGGGTCCTGAACACAAATTGAGATATAAATAGGCTCTAATTTTACTAAAATGACATTAGAACTGAGCGGAATACACAACCTTATAGTTATTCGCATATAAATTTACTGAATGAAGGTTGCCATTTCTTTAATTGTGGGATATACCAAGTGATTTTTTCTAGAAAACTAAAAAGGGTTTGCATTGTGTCTTAATGATAGGTAGTGATATTGTGATATGATTATAACCAATCAATCATACGAGCCTCCTAATAGAGTTGAGAACAAATCATACAGAAATGTTACCTGTTTTTTCTAGCACAGTACACAAACATTTTGTGAACTTACTTTTGAAGACCATTTTATGTAAAAAAAAAGTAAAATATTCTAATAAATGTGTTAGTAATTAATTAAATATGTAAAAACACGTAATATCAAACTTGAGTATCCATCCATAGTAATTCTGCCCGAGGGCAGGTATTTCACTTCATATCATAACATTTTCATGCTATGTTTTGCAGCTTTAATAAGGACTTTTAGGTGTGGTAGCTTCCCGTTGCTTTCCACACCGGTGAAGGATGATGATGATGGTAATGATAAGAATGATTATGATGGCCATATGATTTCGGGGTCCGTTTGGGCCTTAAAGTTTTCCTAACATTTGTCTTACAGGTGAGGAAAAACGCCGATAAAAACCTCACCCAGAAAAACTGCTCCGACCGGGGATCGAACCCGGGCCCGCTGCGTGACAAGGCAGCACGCTAGTTCGAGACCACAGCGGTGGACAATTTATCTGTAGGCCTAATTGATTTTAATTTTATTAACTTTAGGAGTTACATGTTCGTATTTATTAATTCATTTTACCATCATTACATATAATATGGTCTTAACTCTGCAAAAATGTGAAGGAATATAGGCTATTATTTATTTTTATTGCAATCAAGTTTTTCTAATAAAACTTCGACACTCCCTTCAAAATTCCAGTGGCCCATCTCACGACGAGTGATTACAAATTCTTGGGCCTTACAAGAATAAAAAAATAGGATTAGGCCTACGTACCACGCTTGGGCATCCCAAATATCTCACAGGATGATGATGGCTAGAATTTCATTAGATTTGTCCAACCCTTTAGCCCATTCCACAAAATAATAAACTTAATAGGCCAGTCATACTGGAAAGATTAGCTTACGATAGGGACGTACAGAGAGCTTAGGTCCGGCAAGCATACAGGTTCAATAGAACTAGTGAGTT
Source organism: Diploptera punctata (assembly GCA_030220185.1). Taxonomy (NCBI): domain Eukaryota; kingdom Metazoa; phylum Arthropoda; class Insecta; order Blattodea; family Blaberidae; genus Diploptera; species Diploptera punctata. Next base: position 162,539 of record JASPKZ010007274.1, on the reverse strand, counting down.
AATTATAGAAATAGAGTAACATGGTTTTAATAGACAAAACATTTTAACACACTACAAAAAGAGTTTAAAAAATTATATTTAATAATTTTAAATTTATAGCCAATTTATCTTAATTTTTATGAGCTAGGGGGTATACAAGAGATATGTGGCAACTATGCGCTACCTCATAAGGCCACGTCAGGTAGTTATGGTTGTACATTGTTTTCTAATGACCCTTCAAAGTCATGCATTATTTTTTTTCCGACAGTAGTTCTCATTTGAATGTGTTTTGTTATCAGCTAATATAAGTTAGAAAGTACATAAGTCAAATTAATTTCACTTTTTTTTAAATAGGCTTCGTTAGTCAAATTTTCGTCAGTTTTGTATCATTTTTTACTCAAAAGTAATGTTTTTGCTTAAAAAATCACAATAAAATGTGCACATGTGAATTAAAAATATTCCGTCACTCAGGAAATGCATAAACAAAGCGATTTCCTCATCAACTCAAATTATTTGCCCGATTTTGCTGATTTTCGGAAAATATATAGCTAGATACATTAACTAACTCTAACTCATTGGCACTATCGAATCGGTAGGTTCATGACCGCGCGGACATAAGCTCTCCATACATCCCTATCCTGAGCTAATTTTGTTCCAATCATCCCCTGTATAATCTACTTCCCTCAAATTATAGTTAATGTTATTCTCCCACCTCATTCTTAGCCTACCAAATGGTCGTTTTCCCTCTGGCTTTCCTACAGGTAGCTTCCATGCACATCATTCATTCCCCATTTGTGCCACTTGTCCTGGCCATCGCAGTCTACGAGACTTAAATGTTATTATATCTGGCTTCCTATAAACAAGATTTAGTTTACTGTTATGAAGCCTTTTCCATTCACAAGTCTATCTCTCTTTGGTCCAAAAGTTTTCCTAAGAACTTTATTCTCAAATACTAATAAGACTAAACATAGGCCTACATTACAGTGAACTACAATGTCTTAATAGGAAGCCAGATATAATAAGAACAGTTAAGTCTCATAGACTGCGATGGCCAGGACATGTGGCACGAAAAAAGAATGAAATACGTGCATGGAAGTATGTTGTAGGAAAACCAGAGGGAAAACGCCCAGTTGTTAGACCAAGAATGAGATGGGAGAATAATATTGACTAGAATTTGAGGGATGTACATTATACGGAGAATGATTGGAAAACATTAGTTCAGGATAGGGATGTATGGAGAGATTATGTCCGCGTGGCCATGAATCTACGGGATCGAGAGTGTCAGTGAGTTAGTTAGTTATGATAAAGTAACAAAGTATCCAGAAGCATCTTCGTGTAAAAGGGTATAATTAATGTAGGCTATTTAGAACATGAGTCCTGAACACAAATTAACATATAAATAGGCTCTAATTTTACTAAAATGACATTACAACAGAGTGGAATATACAACCTTATAGTTATTCACATATAAATTAACTGAAAGAAGGTTGGCATTTCCTTAATTGTGGGATATACCAAGTAATTTTTTTTCTAGAAAACTAAAAAGGGTTTGCATTATGTTTTAATGAGAGGTAGTGATATAGTGATATGACTATAACATAATGGAATTGAGAACAAATCATACAGAAATGTTACCTGTTATTTCTAGCACTGTACACAATCATTTTGTGAACTTACTTTTCAAGACAATTTTATGTAAATAAAAAAATGTAAAATATTCTAATAAATAAGCAGTAATGAATTAAATATGTAAAAACACGTAATATCAAACTTGAGTAGGGCCTATCCATCCATAGTAATTCTGCCCAATCATAACATCACTACAATCATAACAATTTCATGCTATGTTTTGCAGCTTTACTAGGGAATTGTAGGTGCAGCTTTACTAGGGAATTGTAGGTGAGGTAGCTTCCCGTTGCTCTCCACACCGGTGAAGGATGATGATGATGGCCATATGATTTCGGGGACCGATTGGGCCTTAAAGTTTTCTTGACATTTGTCTTACAGGTGAGGAAAAACGCCGATAAAAACCTCACCCTGAAAAACTGCCCCGACCGGGGATCGAACCCGGGCCCCCTGCGTAACAAGGCAGCACGCTACCTCGAGACCACAGCTATGGACAATTTATCTGTAACTGATTTTAATTTTAGGCATAATAATTTAAATTTTATTAACTTTAGGAGTTACATCCTCGTATTAATTAATTAATTTTACACCATTACATACTAACATGGTCTTAAGTCTGCAAAAATGTGAAGGAATATATTATTTATTTTTATTGCAATCAAGCCTTCCAGATAAAACTTCGACAGTCCCTTCAAAATTCCAGTGGCCCATCTCGTGACGAGTGATTAAAAATTCTTGGACCTTACAAGGATAAAAAAATAGGATTAGGCGTACGTACCACGCTAGGACATCCCAAATATCTCACAGGATGATGATGCAAAGAATTTCAGTTAGAGTTATCCAACCCTTTAGTCCATTCGACAAAATAATAAACTTAATAGGACAGTCATACTGGAAAGACTAGCTTATGATAGGGACGTATGGAAAGCTTAGGTCCGGCAAGCATACAGGTTTAATAGAACCAGTGAGTTAATTATAGAAATAGAGTAACATGGTTTTAATAGACAAAACATTTTAATACACTACAAAAAGAGTTTAAAAAAATATATTTAGGCTAATTATTTTAAATTTACAGTCAATTTATTTCAATTTTTATGAGCTAGGAGGTATACAAGAGATGTGGCAACTATGCGCTACCTCATAAGGCCGAGTCAGGTAGTTTTGGTCGGTTATGGTTGTAGGCCTACATTGTTTTCTAATGACCCTTCAAAGTCAAGCATTATTTTCTACACAGAATGTGTTTTGTTCTATTAGAGGATATAAGTTAGAAAGTACATTAGTCAAATTAACTTCACTTTTCTTTTAAATACGTTAGTCAAATTTTCTTTAGTTTTGTATCATCTTTTACTCAAAAGTGATGTTTTTCCTTAAAAATACCTCAAGTAGCCACAATAAAATGTGCACATGTGAATTAAATATATTCCGTCACGCAGGAAATGCATAAACTAAGCGATATCCTCATCAAATCAAAATTTTTGGCCAAATTTTGCTGATTTACGGAAAATATATAATTACATTAACTAACTCTTAACTCATGGGCACTATCGAATCGGTAGGTTCATAACCGCGCGGACATAAGCTCTCCATACATCCTATCCTGAGCTAATTTGTCCAATTATCCCCCGTATAATCTACTTCCCTCAAATTATAGTTAATGTTATTCTCCCATCTCATTCTTGGTCTACCAACTGGTCGTTTTCCCTCTGGTTTTTCTAGAAGCTTCCAAGGACATCTTTCATTCCCCATTTGTGTCACATGTCCTGCCCATCGCAGTCTACGAGACTTAACTGTTCTTATTATATCTGGCTTCCTATAAACAACATGTACTTCACTGTTACGAAGCCTTTTCCATTCACCAGTCTACCTCTCTTTGGTCCAAAATTTTTCCTGAAAACTTTATTCTCAAATGCTTTATTCTCAGATACTAAGAAGACTAAATATACATTACAGTGAACTACATAGTCTTAATATGAAGCCAGATATAATAAGAACAGTTAGGTCTCATAGACTGCGATGGCCAGGACATATAGCACGAAAAAAGAATGAAATACGTGCATGGAAGCATCTTGTAGGAAAACCAGAGGGAAAACGCCCATTTATTAGACCAAGAATGAGATGGGAGAATAATATTGAATAGGATTTCTGAGATCGGGGGCACGCCGTAGCGTAGTGGTTAAGGCACTGAGCTAGAAGCCGGAGAGTCGAGGATTCAAGTCCCGTTGACGTCAGGATTCTTAAACTGACCCAAACCCTCTGGCGGCACTATGGCCCTGGTGTCGACTCAGCCTCTAACGGAAATGTGTACCAGACGCTTGTTCTGGGGGTAAAGGCGGCCGTCACACAGGGATGACAACCGGGCTGACATAAAGTGCCGATTGTCTAGAAAAAGTGGGAGCCTTAACCTCCTACTACCCCAAGGGCCTCCGGGACTGTTGTCGGATCACTACTTTCTTTGGGATTTGTGGGATGTAGATTATACAGAGAATGATTGGAAAACATTAGCTCAGGATAGGGAAGTATGGAAAGCTTATGTCCGCGCGACCATGAATCTACGGGATCGAGAGTGCCAGTGAGTTAGTTAGTTATGATAAAGTAACAAAGAATCCAGAAGCATCTTCTTGTAAAAGGGTAGGTATAATTAATGTATTTTAACATGGTCCTGAACCTAAACTAAGATATAAGTAGGCTCTAATTTTACTAAAATGACATTAGAACATGGTGGAATATATACATTTATAGTTATTGACATATACATTTACTGAATTAAGGTTGGCATTTCTTTAATTGTGGGATATACCAAGTAATATTTTCTAGAAAACTAAAAAGGGTTTGCATTGTGTTTTAATGACAGGTAGTGATATATTGATATGATTATAACCTATCTATCATATGAGCCTCCTAATAGAATTGAGAACAAATCATACACAAATGTTACCTGTTTTCTCTAGCACTGTACACAAACATTTTGTGAACTTACTTTTCAAGACCATTTTACGTAAAAAAATGTAAAATATTCTAATAAATGAGTAGTAATGAATTAAATATGTAAAAGCACGTAATAGTAAACTTGAGTATCCATCCATGGTAATTCTGCCCGCGGGCAGGTCTTTCACTGCAATCATAACATTTTCATGCTATATTTTGCAGCTTTACTAGGGAATTGTAGGTGTGGTAGCTTCCCGTTGCTTTCCACACCGGTGAAGAATGATGATGATAATGATAAGGATGATGTTATGATGATGACCGTATGATTTAGGGGATCGTTTGGGCCTTAAAGTTTTCCTGACATTTGTCTTACAGGTGAGGAAAAACGCCGATAAAAACCTCACCCAGAAAAACTGCCCCGACCGGGGATCGAACCCGGGCCCACTGCGTGACAAGGCAGAACGCTACCTCGAGACCACAGCGGTGGACAATTTATTTGTAATTGATTTTAATTTTAGGCATAATAATTTGAATTTTATTAACTTTGGAGTTACATGCTCGTATTTATTAATTCATTTTACACCATTACATACTAACATGGTCTTAAGGCTGCAAAAATGTGAAGGAATAGGTCTATATTATTTATTTTTATTGCAATCAAGTTTTCCCGATAAAACTTCGACACTCTCTTCGAAATTCCGGTGGCCCATCTCGCGACGAGTGATTAAAAATTCTTGGGTCTTATAAGGATAAAAAAATTGGATTAGGCCTATGTACCAAGCTTGGGCATCCAAAATATCTCACAGGATGATGATGTAAAGAATTTTATTAGAGTTGTCCAAACCTTTAGTCCATTACACAAAATAATAAGCTAAACATAATAGGCCCGTCATACTGGAAAGATTAGCTTATGATAGGGACGTAAGGAGTGCTTACGTCCGGCAAGCATACAGGTTCAATAGAACCAGTGAGTTAATTATAGAAATAGAGTAATATGGTTTTAATAGACAAAACATTTTAATACACAAAAAAAAGAGTTTAAAAAATTATATTTAATTATTTTACATTATATTTAATTTTTATGAGCAAGGAGGTATACAAGAGATATGTGGCAACTATGTGCTACCTCATAAGGCCAAGTCAGGTAGTTACGGTTGTACACTGTTTTCTAATGACCCTTCAATGTCCAGCATTATTTTTTTCACACAGTAGTTTTCATTTTTATGTTTTTTGTTATGAGCGAATATAAGTTAGAAAATATATTAGTCAAATTAACTTCACTTTTTTTTTAAAATATGTTATTCAAATTTTCTTCAGTTTATCTTTTTTTACTCAAAAATGATACTTTAAAAATCCTGAAGTAGCCATAATAAAACATGCACATGTGAATTAAAAATATTCCGTCACGCAGGAAATGCATAAACTAAGCGATTTCCTCATTAAGCCAAATTTTTGGCCCGATATTGCTGATTTACGGAAAATATATAAATATATTAACTTTTAACTCATTGGCACTATCGAATCGGTAGGTTCATGATCGCGCTGACATAAGCTCTCCATACATCCCTATCCTGAGCTAATTGTTTTCCAATCATCCCTCAAATTATAGTTAATGATATTCTCCCACCTCATTCTTGGTCTACCAACTGGTCGTTTTCCCTCTGGCTTTCCTACAAGATGCTTCCATGCACGTATTTCATTCCCCATTTGTGCCACGTGTCCTGCCCATCGCAGTCTACGAGACTTAACTGTTCTTATTATATCTGGCTTCCTACATGTAGTTCACTGTTATGAAGTCTTCTCCATTCACCTGTCTACCTCTGTTTGATCCAAAGATTTTCCTAAGAACTTTATTCTCAAATACTAAGATAAATAGAAGACTACACATACATTACAGTGAAACTACATAGTCTTCATATAATAAGAACAGTTAAGTTTCGTAGGCTGCGATGCCCAGGACTTGTGGCATGAAAGAATAATGAAATACTTGCATGGAAGCTTTTTGTAGGAAAACCAGAGGGAAAACGCCCAGTTGGTAGACCAAGAATGAGGTGGGAGAATAATATTAACTAAAATTTGGGGGAAGTGTATTATACAGAGAATGATTGTAAAACATTAACTCAGGATAGGGATGTATGGAGAGCTTATGTCCGCGCGGCCATGAACCTACGGGATCGAGTGTGTCAGTGAGTTAGTTAGTTATGATAAAGTAACAAAGTATCCAGAAGCATCTTCGTGTAAAAGGGTATAATTAATGCAGGGTCCTGAACACAAATTAGGATATAAATAGGCTCTAATTTTACTAAAATGACATTAGAACAGAGCGAAATATATAACCTTATAGTTATTCACACATAAATTTACTGAATGAAGGTTGGCATTTCTTTAATTGTGGGATATACCAATTTTTTTTTCTAGAAAACTAAAAAGGGTTTGCATTGTGTTTTAATGAGAAGTAGTGATATGATTATAACCTATCAATCATAGAATTGAGAACAAATCATACAGAAATGTTACCTGTTTTTTCTAGCACTTTACACAAACATTTTGTGAACTTACTTTTGAAGACAATTTTACGTAAAAAAAGATTAATAATATTCTAATAAATAGGCTATGTAGTAATGAATTATATGTAAAAATACACAATATCAAACTTCAGTATCCATCCATAGTAATTCTGCCCGAGTGCAGGTCTTTCACTGCAGTCATAACATTTTCATGCTATGTTTTGCAGCTTTAGTAGGGAATTGTAGGTGTGGTAGATATCCATTGCTTTCCACACCGGTGAAGGAGGATGATGATGGCCATTTGATTTCGGGGACAGTTTGGGCCTTTAAACTTTTCCTGACATTTGTCTTACAGGTGAGGACAAAAAATACCGATAAAAACCTCACCCAGAAAAACTGTCCCGACCTGAGATCGAACTCGGGCCCGCTGCGTGACAAGGCAGCACGATACCTCGAGACCATAGATCTAGACCATATACTCAAGTCATCCACCGCTGTGGTCTCGAGGTAGCGTGCTGCCTTGTCACGCAGCGGTACCCAGGTTCGATTCCCGGTAGGGACAGTTCTTCTGGTTGAGGTTTTATCAGAGTTTTTCCTCACCTGTAAGACAAATTTCAGGAAATCTTTAAGGCCCAAATGGTCCCCGAAATCATATCGCCATCATCCTTATCATTATCATCCTTCACCGGTATGGAAAGCAACGGAAAGCTACCACACCTACAATTCCCTAGTAAAGCTGCTAAGAATAGAATGAAAATGCTATGATTGCAGTGAAAGTCCTGCCATCGGGCAGAATTACTATGGATGGATGGATGGATGGATATGTTCATAATCATCATTATCTACTCGCGTGTATAAATGATGTCTAAAACCTGAAGAAGTTGTCATAACAAAATATGTACCTGTAAAAATATTGGATATCCAAAACACTTTTTTTTTGTCTGTACATGTGTAAAATAATAAAAGCAAAGAAGAGAAAAAAAAATTGCAAGATTTGTAAATTATTCGGACAACATGTTTTAGGATATTAAAAAAAACTTAATTGGATATACCTATTATTTGTCGCTAATTATTTCTGATCAGCCCACCTCTGTGGTCTCGAGGTAGCGTGCTGCCTTGTCACGCAGCGTGCCCGGGATCGATCCCCGGTCGGCACAAGTTTCCTGGGTGAGGTTTTTTGGGGGATTTTTCCTCACCAATAAGACAAATGTCAGGAAACTTTAAAGTCCATATGGTACCCGAGCACCATTCGGATATCAATAACATATTCACAATTTTAACAATTCTAGCTTTCATGAAACCGGAACGAGCCAACAGGCTTAAACCCTGGATGATGATGTTGATGATATCATATTCGCCTAATTAGCTTATGTTTGGTTTAAGGTCTCTCTTCGCGCATCATTACCGCCATCATCAACTCTCATTACCGGGGCAGCGTAACCACGACTTCCAGGCGCCCCAACCACAGAAGTGGTTTACAAGTACGTCATGCCAGGAGAGAACACTAGAAATGTCGAAATGGCAACCTAGGGCATTTGGGGGAAAAACATTTCTGATCATTTACGGGCAAGTCTATTTTAGATTATTACAGAATAGGAGAGGAAAGAAAATTAAAACATTTCAAAGAAAATCTAAGAAAGAGAGAAAACATCTCTTAATAGAGACAAAATACTTGGATACCAAATATGGAGAAACTAAACGAGCTTCAAAATTTTAATATCTAGGTGAAATAATTCAGTAAAATGGAATCGAAACTTAGCCCTACAAAAGTAGAAGCCAAAAAATGGAAACAGTATTTCGGCTTACTCGCAACATCTATAAAAAAACGAATATACTTAGATACAGATACACACTGAACACTGTAATTAAACCAGAGTGCCTCTATGGAGCAGGAACATTAATTTTGAAAAGAAAAAAAAAATACATATCGAAAATATAGTAAAAAAAATGCAAAATTATAAGAAAGAATTAGGTCCAGAAGTCATAGGTGAAACGTAAGTTATAGGCCTAGACTCGAAAGTAAAAACGGAAATAAAATTAGGCTATAAACAGACATTCATAGCGATATGAATTAAAATTTTCTTTTTCTTCCTTCCTTCCAAGTATTAGGCCAAGGTCTGTTACGCTCCTATAGAAAATTTTCCCTCCAGCGTTTCATAGGACGGCCCAGAGATCTTCGTCCTCTTGGTATATAATTATAAACAGCTTTGGGGATCCGATTTGAACTCATTCTTTCAAGATGGTGTTTCCAATTTAGTTTGTACTGTTTAATATATTCCAAAATTGGCATAGTCTTCATTCTTTTAATATATCGGTGTTCCTTTTCTGATCCCATTTGGTGTAAACCGCTGTTCTGCGCATGAATCTCATTTCACAAGCCGTTATTCAGCTTTCATTAAAAATTTTATGGACATACTGAACTAATGAACTCAAATAGAAATTCAAAACAAATAATGGAATTACCGTATAGGCCTATGAAAATATAAGTAAAGTACCAGCGAATACTATGAAATGGATTAGTGAAGTGAAAATGGACTTAAAATTGGCAGGAATTACTCAAGATGATATCATAAACAGAGATATCTTTAAACTTCTTCTTCTTCTTCCTTTCATGTGATAGACCTAGTGGTCTGTTACGGTCTCAATCCAACGTTTGAAGGGTCTGCCCAACGATCTCTTGCCTGGTGGCTGGTAATTTAAGATCTGACGTGGTATTCTTGTTCTGCTCATTCTTCTTACGCGAGATTTCCAGTTGTTTCTGTATTTTTGTACATATTCCATGACTGATTCTGTTTGTAATTCTTTGATAATCTCAGAATTCCTTTTATGGTCTATTCTTGAGTAGCCTGCAGTATGTCTCATAAATTTCATTTCTGCCGCAGTTAGTCTTTGTTCATCTACACTGCGAATTGTCCAGGCCTCACTGCCGTAACATAATATGGGCCTGGCCAGTGTTTTATAAATTCTAGTTCGTGTGTGCTGCTGTACTATGTTTGGCTTGAAAATATTTTTTATAATTCCTGTTACTCTGTTAAATTTTATATTTTTTTTTTACTAAAATCTTTTTCCTCTTCATATCTAACTTGGTATCCGAGATAGTTAAATGTGTTGGTTTGTTCTAATATTTTATTAGTAATAACAATTTTACTGGGAACTGGGTCTTTTCCTAGGAAAGCCATGACTTTAGATTTTTCTGTTGAGATTTCCATGTTCTAGTATATTGCTTCTTCTTCTTCCTTCCAAGTATTAGGCCAAGGCCTGTTACGATCCTATAGAAAATTTTCCCTCCAGCGTTTCATAGGACGGCCCAGTGATCTTCGTCCTCTTGGTATATAATTATAAACAGCTTTGGGGATCCGATTTGAACTCATTCTTTCAAGATGGTGTTTCCAATTTAGTTGGTACTGTTTAATATATTCCAAAATTGGCGTAGTCTTCAATTCTTTTAAGATATCGGTGTTCCTTTTCCGATCCCATCTGGTGTAACCCGCTGTTCTGCGCATGAATCTCATTTCACAAGCCGTTATTCTGCTTTCATGTTGTTTTTTTAGTGTCCATGCTTCACTACCATAGGTCAACACTGGTCTAGCCAAAGTGTTATATAAACGTAATCTGGTGTTTTTATGTACAAGGGATGGTTTCATAACTTGATTAATAATTCCTAAACTTTTATTATAACTAGTAACTTTTTCAGGGATATCCTTTTCATCCCAGATAGAGAGATAAAATCCAAGATATTTAAATTGATTAGATCTCTCTAAAATTTTATTCTGGAGACAGATTTTACTTTGTATGGGGTCCTTCCCATGAAATGCCATAATTTTAGTTTTGTAGTTTGATCCTTCCGGGAAATTCTCGTATAAGACTTGAAAGCATAATAATAGTCCCTTCGATTGGTTGCTGGCCAAAGGAAGGCAAGACCAGTGATGGGGCTGCCATCTTATAGCCTCTGGTCAGGCTTTTCTGGAGAAGAAAAGAAAATAAAGGAAAGAAGAAATGGAAGAAAGGAAAGACTCCCTAGCCCTCGGATGCCCTAATAGCGTCGGGGTCGAAAAAAACAAGAGTTAACCAAGAGAGGTTAGATAGTAAAGTTAAAAGAGTGCAAAACACAAGTAAGTGGAAGAAATGTTTTGCTCAGCTTGGGCACCTTGTGGTCGCCATCCACATATCCCCTAGATGAGGACCCATGAGGGATCTAGTATATTGCAATTTGGTGAAAAGAGTGGACTGAACGTTGTAGATCATCTTTTGAATTCGCTATAAACACAATGTCATCTGCAAATAATAGGGTGTCTAAATTATATAATCTAATAAGTGGTATACTGCCATGTGGTTGTAGTCTCCATTCTTTAATAATTGAGTTCATGTATAGCCTATTATGAAGAGCATTGGTGAAAGACCACATCCTTGTCTAACTCCTTGATTAATTGGTCTGCATTCCGAGATTTTATTTTTAATCTTAACTTGGATGTAATTATCCCTATAAATATCATATATTATCAGTTGGTCTGTAATTCCATTATATTTGAGGATTTCTAATAATTTGTTTCTATTTACTTTGTCAAATGCCTTCTTCAAGTCAATAAACGCCATGTGTGTTTTAATATTAAACTCTGTGTTTTTCTATTAGAGTTTTAATAGTGAAGTATCCATCTGTACAGGATCTTCCTTCTCGGAATCCATTTTGCGCTTCATCTAATAAATTGTCATAATAATCAGCTAATTTTGATTTACTAATCTTTAAAATTAAGATGCACAAATGGCAGGTTGATTAAGAGACTAAACCCAAGAAAAAAATAAAAGCAGAACAACATGGACAGAAAAGAGAAATAAAACTCATAGCAAAAAAATTAGGGAAATACGGACTGAAAGGAAACGCCTGTAAGTATAGCAAATTCCCATATGGGCTCATACGCAATAAAAATATAAAAATAACAATAATGGAGAATATCATTACCCATGATTTCTGGGAAGTAGATTATACAGGGGATGATTGGAAAGCATTATCTCAGGATAGGGATGCGTGGAGAGCTTATGTCCGCTCGGTCATGAACCTACGGGTTCGGTAGTGAGTTACTTAATAATATTGATTATAGAGAGAGCTTAGTCCACCGCTGTGGTCTCGGGGTAGCGTGCTGCCTTGTCACGCAGCGGGCCCGGGTTCGATCCCCGGTCGGGACAGTTTTTCTGGGTGAGGTTTTTATCGGGGTTTTTCCTCACCTGTAAGACAAATGTCAGGAAAACTTTAAGGCCCAAATGGTCCCCGAAAATGATATGGCCATCGCAATCATCATCATTCATATTCATCTTAGGTTAAGCTTAGGATTAGGGACTCTCCTGGCGCATCATTATCACCCATCATATCATCGGGGCAACGTAACCCCACCTTCCAGGCGCCCCAACCTCAGAAGTGGGTTACAAGTACGCCATTTCAGGAGAGAAACCAGGAATGTCGAAAGACAAACCTGGGGCATTTGAAAAAAAATTGAGAGCTTATGTACACGCGGCCATGAACCTACGGGTTCGATAGTTAATACTATTTGTAATATAAATAATAATATGAACATTAATAATAAAGATATACATAAAATTAATAATAATAATAATAATAATAATAATAATAATAATAATAATAATAATAATAATAATAATAATAATGTGGAATGCACATTTCATTTTACTAGTATTACTAATTTGTTCACTACCCTTACATGGAGTAAAAATCCTTCCTCTATGTCCCTTAGATATATCATCTTAGACATTGCACTCTTTGTTCGTACACTTGGCAACGTGTTAGTAAGCACCCCCCACCACTTTACATTATCTGCGCTACCTGTACGCGCTTAGCAACGGTGGATTTATTAGCTTACTGCGCAGTGGTTGTGTGTAGGTGCTTTGTGAATTGTGGTGGTTGATTTAAAGCTGTGTTGTTTCTACGAGGAAAATGTCTAACAGTGCTCTACAAAGCGAGGTAAATACATTTATTATCATCATCATTATTGAATGTTCATTATAAACAATAACAATGCACAGAGAGGAAAAACAGCAATTTAAGTTTCACCATGCATTTTTCCAAGTCCTGTAGAATGAGCGTTGGCAAGGGTTATGAACTTGCTCCTAGATGGCAGGAGGATCAGTGCAGTTATAATTATCAACCTTCACGATAAATTCCCAAAAGGGCTTTTAAGCAATTATGTACACCAACACATAATTTGTAACATAACAAAATAAATCATTTACACATTATTTCAATAAACCATAAACTAATTCGATCTACACTAACTTACGCCTTCCTAATGTAACAAAATAAAGTAATAGTGTAGTTTCTTATTTGAAGGTTGGTTACACCGTAATGCCATCTGTTGACGAGGGCACACACTACGATTATGTAGAACTTAGAAGAAATTATTGAGAATTTTCACTTACATAAATAAATATTTAACAATTGTAAAAAATATTTTAAGATTCATTAGAAAATGTAGAAATCCTAGAAAATGTCAGTAGAAAAGGAAAAAGTAAAGGGCAACAGTATATCTTGAATATTGCATTGTGTACAGTAGTGAGAACTATTCTGTAGTTGAGCCCAATATTTTACTATACCAATTACTTCAATAGGTATTTATGCATAGGATACAGTCAAGCAAAAAATGTAATATTTTCTATTTCCAACATCTCCTACAGTAATATTTTTCCAATCCATCAGTCAAAGGCTACACATTCCATCGCTCTTAATTCCTCACGTTCTACATGCTGACTCAAGTTTCCAACAACTAGCGCACATTTTAAAATACTTTTTACACATTCTAATTTCAATTTATTTCTCGGATTAATATTTTTTTAATATCAACTATCAGTCGAAACCTATTTTAAACATTTTCAGAATATTTTCCCATTATATTTTAATGGAGTATTTAACAGTATGTACCGTTTGGTGTAGTAGCCATATTGCTTTTCCAGCCATTATATTTATTTGTTCGTTTTTTGTGTATGTTTGATTGTGTCCCCTGATGTCTCTCGTGTAGGCTGTATTGTATATGATACTAAGCATATTCATGCGATTTTCTTTATAATCATTAAAATTCTTAAAATTATTATTATTATTATTATTATTATTATTGGAAAAACTGCACTTAAACTAGCGTGAAATATTTTCAAAGTCCTATAGAACAACAGTGCGCATGCGCCAGAGTTTATAGAGCCAGCGATAATCCATAATCGAACCACATATCGATTATCATCTTCGATTACTATCCGTCGCCATGAAATTTAAATGACCAATACTTGCAATAAATCACCAATTCTATGTTAAAAATGGGTGTACACTTACTTATCACTCCCTAACGCCGATCCAACCAGCGATAACCCAAAGCAGCGATAGAAAAATCATAGACTAAATAATATACTCTATGGAGAAAATAGCAGTTATTACCCGTTCAAGGAGTAAGCGCAGTTGTTGACGGAGGGTATTGCAGTCGTGTTTATGTAGGAATAGAACACGTGACACTGCTATCTTTGAGTGCTAAGGGGAACGGGACGTGGGACGCTGACAGTGAAGACTGCCTTAGATGACGTCACGTGTAGCAACAAAGAGAGCTTCTCAATTCTTCCGCCTGCACAGATATTTTGAACGACTAATAGCATCACAATATTGTCTAACAGTGCCATAATATTGTGATTTGCATATTTAAATAAATACTTCAAAACTGTCTAATAATGTTATAAAAATTGTTTGAAAAAGTTAAAAATATTAAATAATGTTTTGTAAATACAGAAGAAGAGCTATAGTTTACAATAATATAAGAAAAATCAAGCGTTAGTAGAAGTGCAGTTGACCCATTATTCTTCTTCTTCTTATTATTATTATTATTCTTATTATGGTTGGTTCGTATCTGATGTCGAGCACTTGATAATGAAATCATTCGCTCTCTTGCACTCCAATATTTAGCAGAAAGGCTGGTCTCTTGTACAAAAGCTTCTTATTATTCTTATTATTAATATTATTGTTATTATTATTATTATTATTTTTATTATTATAGTTAATGTTGTTATTATTGTTATTATTATTATTGTTGTTATTATTATATTATTATTATTATTATTATTATTAAAAAGTATTGGCAAAAGTGAGCAGCCTTGACGAAGTCCATTGTTGATGTCTAAGTAAGTTTCTCCAGGACCATTTCCTTTAGCCTATCTATACAAATCTTTGTATTTTCGTATAAACTTTTTATAACTTTAATGAGATGAAATGGATATTTTTTCAAGGCTATTTATTACTTTTCCAGTGATTTATTGAGAGTCCAGTTCTCATAACCATAATGCAGTGCTGGATGCACGGAGAAGTAAGTTTTGTTAGCTGAAACGCAAGTTAACTTAGTGGTATTCGGAGTTTCCAGGTTCAAATCCTTGTGTCGATCAATCTGACTTTTTTTTCCCTTCGTTTTCTTCAATTGAACAGTTACCCCGAAAACAGATCTAACTCATAAACTGCTACTCATGACTTAAATAACCTCATCAGCCATTTTTGTTGCATGTAGATCACTATTAGCAAGAATGGATATGTCCGTACCATCTTAATTGCTGAGTTTTAATACAATATAAAATAATGTCTTCAATCTTCATTCTCTCCCTTATAACTGAGTCTCTATTTTTTTTATCTTGAAATTCTTGCTGCATTTCACATAAAATCGATTTCTGTTGCCAAAAGATACATATTTGGTTTTGTTCTTAATGACCAAAGTTCTGCTCCAAAAGTAATGATGCTTTTAACAATTGTAAGACATATATTAATTCTATTATTACTTCTATTTTTATCCCACAATATTCCGTTGATGTAAGCAATTGCAAATTTTCCTTTATTATATTAAAAGTAAAAGTAAAGTAGTCCCGCTACAGGCCTCAGGAGGCCCTTGGGGTAGGAGGAGGTTAAGGCTCCCACTTTTTCTAGACATTCGGCACTTGATGTCAGCCGGGTTGTCAGCCCTGCGTGACGGCCGCCTTTACCCCAGAACAAGTGTCTGGTACTCATTTCCGTTAGATGCTGAGTCGACCCCAGGGCCATAGTGCCGCCAGAAGGTTTCGGTCAGTTTAAAAATCCTGACCCCACCGGGACTTGAACCCTCGACCTTCCGACTTGTAGCACAGTGCCTTAACCACTACGTTACGGCGTGCCCCCCCCTTTATTATATTATTATATTTATTTCTTATTCCCTCTTCATAACCCCCATTTTTATTTACTTTTAATTCCTAAATATGAGATCTCACTACAAGATTTTATTGTTTCTCTAGACTCTAAAATTCAATTTTGTTCTGGTTCACCAATTTATGAATATTTTGTTTTCTTCATGTTCAAAATTAATCCCCATTTATTAATAAAAAAAATAATAATATCATCATCATCATCATCATCATAGTACATTCACGAATTTAGGCCATTTGTTGACCTGTTTCGGCCTCAAGAGAAACACCACCCAAAAGTCTTTTGAGTGGACGTCCTGGTCTTCTTCTTCCTGCAGGTTGATATCTTAACATTTTTTTGGGTATTCTGTGGTCTTCCATTCGATGAACATGTTGCATCCATCTTGACTTATAATCAGACATTTTGTTTTCTAAAGGTTCCATGTGTAATTCTTCTAAGATGTCTTCATTTTTTTTTGTGATCTAGTAGTGTGTATCCTGCAGTCCTCCGAAGGTATCTCATTTCAGCCGATCTAAGTCTCTGTATATCCTTCTGTTTCAACGTCCATACTTCGCTACCATACAAAAGAGTTGGAAGAGCCAGTGTTTTATACACTTTTAATCTTGAATGCTTTTGGACTAACTGTGGCTTGAAGATAGAATTTATTTAAGCTGGCCTTTTCTTCCACTTAACACGGCGAATAATAAAATCATAGAAAAATGAAATACTTATTAAAATTTAAAAAAAATATTAAAATAATGACCAAACAATGGGTTTCTTAAGAAGATTTGCTGATGTTCTACGTTAGACAGGATTAGAAACAGTACCATCTGAGAAAAATTAACTTAAATGAAACGATTATACAAATTGTGGGAAATAAACAATTACAATGCTTTGGACATGTAAAGAGGATAAATGAAGATCATCATCATCATCACTCCAGGGATTAGGCAATTGCCCGTTCCGACTTCATAATGCATCAGCCCAACGTCTTCTAGGTCTTCCAACATCACGTCTTCCTCTTGCTTGATAATTTCTTGCTAACAATGGATATCTCTCCTTACTCATTCCATCCATGTGATCAATCCATTTCTGTCTGTAATTCGTGACCTTATCCAATAAAGGCTGTACTTTCAATTCTTCTCTTATATCCTCATTTCTTATTCTATCAAGTCTTGTACATCCTTTTACTTGTCTTAGGAACCTCATCTCCGCCGTCTGTATTCTATCCTTCTGTTTTTTCACTGGAGCCCAAGTTTCACATCCATACAATATTGTGGGAACCGCCATAACATTATACATTTTTATCTTGGTTTCTTTTCTAATTTTATTTTTGAATGTTCTCTGTATTGTTCCACACACCGTCTGAAATTTATTTATTTTGGAGTCAATATCTCTTTCCACATTGTAGCCAACATCACAGCCCAAATATTTGAAACTAGACACCTGTTCTATACTTTGATTTTCTAAAATAATTTTGGATCTCACTGGATCTCTTCCTCTGAAAGCCATGGTCTTCGTTTTCCTTACAGAAATCTTTAGATCGTATAATTTACATATTTCATTTAATGCATGCATTGATTTCTGTAAGTCGTCTTCATTTTTCTGTATTATGATTACATCGTCAGCAAATAGAAGATTATTTATGCACACTTTATTATCCATTCTTATTCCTGGATTCACTAAAACTTTCCATTTATTTAAAATATCGTCTATATATATATTAAACAAAGTGGGTGATAAACTACATCCTTGTCGTAATCCAGTATTTGTTTTGATTGTATCTGTTCTTTTGAATCCGGTATCTATAATTATATTTGTGCCTTCATATAATTTCTTTATTGTTTCAACAAGGCACAGCGGGTATCCTTTCATTCGTAATATTTCCCATAATTTCTGTCTGTTTACTCGATCGAAGGCCTTATCCAAATCTATAAATCCTATGTGAGTTTCTAAGTTATGTTCTCTTCTCTTTTATGAATGAAGATAGAATACCTATTAGGAGATTGTAGTGGATTCCAAATTGAAAGAAAAGAAGAGGGAAAGAAGAAATGGACAGAGGGAATTATGAATTTGATGAAGGACAGGGGACTGGAGGTTGGTGACTGCAAGGATAGAGAACAATGGAGGTCAAAACTTAATATTGGAGACAGGAAGATGTTGTATACATTTAATACCTATTAAATAAACAAAGATTAAACAGAGCACTATGCAGAAGTGGTCTAATATTAGCTAACACTAACAAAACATGGAATAGAATAACGTACACTATAAAACAGTGAGCAACGTTATCTTTATGGTAAACCAGATGTAAAAGCAGCTGTTAAATCTTATAGACTGTTATGTCCAGAAAATGTAGCAAAAGTGGAAAATGAAAGAAACTCATGGAAACTTAATGTAGGAAAACAAGAGATAAGTGCTGGAAACTAATTGTAGGAAAATGAATAAGTGGCCAGTAGGTAGATCAAGGAGGATGATCCAGAATAACATTGATCTTGATTTGAAGGCAGTAAATTATACAGGAAATGATTTTTAAAAATTAGCTCAAGATATAAATGTAGGGAGAGCTTATGTTCCTGGTTTAATAGTGTCAGTGAATTAGTACAACTGAAGAAATTTTCCCAGATAATTTTGAAAAAATAAATTTTGTTAGTAGCCACCTTTTTTAATATTTGTATTATTACTTAATTAACAATAAGTAAACCATTTTTAAATTTATAAATGAGTTGCATAAAATGTTTTTACATCTCATCTCATAAAGTTCTGTGTTTTCACGATACCGGTTTCAAAGACAATTTGCCTTCATCTTCATTCAAACTCCAACTGCTCTCTGTTTTTCATATCATGAACATGGAGATTAAATTTTGCTTGCCGGGAACTTCAAAATTTATGATTCTATATTTATTTTTCTGAATAAATATCTAACAGTTTGGAAGAAAAAAAAATATATATATATATTCAGAAGAACACATATAGAACCATTAATTTTGAAGTTTCTAACGAAAAAATTTGATCTCCAAGCTCATAACAGTGACAACAGATGCCAGTTGGAAGATGATGGTATGGGCAAAATTTCAAGAGTTGGAGTTTGACTGAAGATAGATGCAAATGACCTTTGAAACTGGTATCATGGAAACGAGGGACTTTATGAGATGAGATGTAAAAATTTTATCCAAAACATTTATAAATTGAAAATGACCTCATCCTGTTATTTCGCACCGTAATTTTTATCAAAAACTTTTTTCTTTTTCAGGAAGGAAAAAAGGAGAGAGAAATAAGAATTGATGTGAATGTAAAACGAGGCAAGTTACTGCCAAGATTTTGTGAAGCTAATGCAAACACTTTGCAACAAATTATTCCAACAATGGTGGTAAATCATCCATCTATTATTATTGTCTGCATTCCAGATAATTTGGATTTGAATCTACAAATTGAGAGGCCCGATAAAATCATACAGGTAAGTTCTATGGTGTAACTAACGATATATGACAAGATTATATTATTTTTTAGTCTGGACATCTTACCTCAATATTAATGTTGATTTGTTCTTGAACATGTTTCAAAACAATTCTGTTTTATCGTCAGCTTTCCCAGACTGGTTTTATTTATGTTGCACAACCTGGATGTCGATGTCAGCTCCATCCTGTGGTTGGCCAAAGAACCTCCAAACAAGGTCACGCTCCATCGGTATATCAAAATTCATAACTCTGTTTCTGTTCTTCTGAATATAAATTTTTCCCCAAATAGTCAACTCTTTTGATGTTTTTATTATTAATTTAACATTTCTCAATGAAAGATAAATTATATTTGAAGAGAAAAATTCTCGCCTAGACTGAGACTCGAACCCGGGACCTTTGGCTTGCTGGGCCAAATGCTCTACTAACTGAGCTACCGAGGCGAGTTGTGATCTAGACGCAATTTTTTCTCTTATATACGTTGTAATTCCCTCTCACCAAATGCTTTTGAAACCATTGCTTCTATCTTTGCAACTCTTTTGTATTTTCTAACTGTTTTAATAATTTAGTGTCTGAATTTATATTGTGTTTTTCAGACCAAACATGAGCAGCAACTGCAGATTTTTCTATTTCCCCATTTTTAATATATGTTCTTTGGTTCTAATTTTTAGGTTTCTTTTTGTTTTTCCTATATATATATATCTTTTCACAACCCATGAATTCAATTTGATATATTCCTGACTTTTTATTTTTATCAGTTTTTTTCATTTTTGTTGGTTTTTATTAGTTTATTTAAACTGTAGTTATTTTTTGGTGCTAATTTAATATTAAACTTCTCAAATATCTTTTGAAATTTATTATGTACCCAAGGGTTGTGAATTTCCTATATTTTCTCATAGGTGGTTCATCTTTTTCAAGAGTACTTCTGTTTATCATTTTTTTTTTGTTTTTTATACTTTTCTATCCTTTTATGTACCATTTTTTCATCAAACCCATTTTGTCTTGCTACTTTGATTATGTGTTTTTTCTCATGTTTGAAATCTTCTTCATTTAAGGGTAAGTTTACCAATCTATGAGTTAAACTATTAAAGGCTGCTAATTTATGTCCAATTGGATTGAACCCTGTTGGTTTTATAAAATTTTCCGTATAAGTTTCTTTCCTATGAATCGCGAATTCAATATTTCTTTTTTCTTCGTTTCTGACCAATTTAAGATCCAAAAAAGGTATTTGTTTATTTTCTTCTATTTCTTTGGTAAATTTGATATTTGTACTCTGTAGATTTAACAGTTTTAGGGAATCTTCTACATGTTTTTCTTTAACAATATAAATTATATCATCTACATATCTGCTCCAAAATTTAAACATTGTGGGATGTGCTTCAGTAATTTTACATTCAAAATCGCTCATAAATAAATTTGCCAGGAAAGGTGATAATGGGCTCCCCATTGAGAGCCCTGATTTTTGTCTATAGAAACTCCCATTGAATGTAAAAAACATTTGGTCAATGCATAACTCAGTTAATTTCAAATAATCTTCTTTGATCTCTCTGTCTATGTTGTTTTTAGTTAACCAGTTGTTTTTTGTTTCGGTTAACATAACTCAATCTTCCACAGTAAGGTTGTCTGGCTCATCGGGTACCAAGCTGCCCTCCCCACCACGCCAAGCTGATAGCTTCTCAGAGGAGGGGGGGGCTGGTCCCATATACTACTCAAATCCCTGACGATATTGGATAGGGGTGATTCCACGTATTATTCATATATTCTGGTCCCATATACTACCCAAACCCATATTAGTACGGGTATAGTAATATTTATTATTTCCCAAAGTAAGGCTTAATTTCAAAAACATGATTTTAATTTATTCTTAAAATAAAAATTTGCTATGAAAATTCATTAATGTTCCTACATTTTCAACATTGTGGTCTTACAGGGTATAACATAGCTTACGAGTAATGTGATATTGCATGCAACTTAATAAGTTTCAGAAGATCTGAAAATGTTCAATCAAACATTAATACATTATGTATCACAATAAGTACCGCTAAGTGTGAATTTTTTGCTCAATCTTCTGAAATAATAATATATTAGATTAAGATAAATTATACTGGATCAGGAATTGGCAACTTTTTAAAGTATGAAGAACTCTTTTTTTAAAAAAAACATTGCTTTACTCTGGGGCTGCGAAGGAGAGTCTAATGATTAGGGCTAGGATTTTTATGAGCTAAAAACAACCGAAATATGCAAAAAAAATGTGCAGTTATGACTTAAAATTTACAAAAATATGTACTATAACATAAAAAATAACCTAATAATATTATAATTAGAGCTAGGAATTTTAGGTGCTGCACCTTAATTTTATTTTGTTGCTAAAATGCTCAAATTAGCTTGTCTTGCAAAGAAAACATTAAATAAATGCCCTTAAATATGTTTTAGTTGCACCTTTTTTCAATGCTAGCACTTTTTTGCACCTTTCTATCAATGCAAGCACATTTTGCACTTTTTTAAACCTTTTTTGTCTCTTAGCAGCATTGTATTCCCAAAATAATGTGTATTTTTTTTACATTTCTTCAAATACACTTTCAAGGGTTGGTAACGATGTGTGGTATCATGGTATCAGTCCACATCACATTACTTCCACTTTAGTGCAGTCCCGTTAGGCTGTTCCTTTTAAATTAGTTTGCACCTTCTTGCACCACAGTTATGTGAAAGCTATTGTTTAAGCAAGGGAGATTGTTGAGTGCATAAACAAATGTTTCAGTTCAAAATAATATTTGACTTGTGCGGTCTGCTATTTTCCTGAGTGACCAGTATACAGTATGCCAAAACCGAATGTGAACTCCTACAAACTACATGATTTTGTAAAACAGTATAGTGCAGATGGAATTCAGAGTGACAGATCTGTTATGAGGTGCATTCTTTGTGATATTTCAATAACAATTGATGAAAAACACCAACACAATCGTGTTACGCAGCATATAGGTAGTGCAAAACACGAAAAATAAGAAACTACAAAGCAGTAAATGTGTATTGTGACAACAGTTTATTGGCGAAGCGCTACCTTCTTCTAGTTTAATAAATAAAAAAAAATTAATGATACAGCAAAGACATTTGTGGCATGTGGTATTCCTCTTTCCAAACTTAACAACCCTATTATGAAAGCATATTTGGAGAAATATACTGGGAAGTCTGTCCCAGATGAAAATCATACCTTCAACCTCTGTATGAAGAAAAATTAAAACAGATCAGTCAAGTAGAAGGTGAAAACCAGTATATTTTACATTAGACGAAACCACTGATAGACAGTTGAGATATTGAACTTTTTTAGATATGTTCTAAACATTTGAGTTGTTGAATAATATCTGCTTTAACAGTTTTCTGGACTTGTGATTTCAATAACATAATGTTCTGGGACTTGTCTTACTCAGACTTTTTAATATATGACAACATGACTGAATTTTGTGTCGTGAGTTACTTGATGTAACTGGTTTTGGTACTCTTTAATGATAATTCACATGGGAAATCTGCACCTTCTATTTTTAAAAAAATTGCACCTTTTTCTGCTAAATTAAAGCACCTTTTTTGCACATTTTTCACCAAAATGTTGCACCTAAAATTTCTAGCTCTAATTATAATTATGTAATCATTTCAGTTATAAAATCAATTAGTTAATCAGTTTATGACAGCTAACTATTTATGAATTAAATGCAAATAAGGAGCAAGCTAAAGTATGGAATTTGATACTGTAACATTTTAATTTAGTAAAATTATCAGTAGCCACCTGCTTGTCACGAGACAATACATAAATATTAGCTATGGTATATACTTACGGAAAAGTCCATACCTTACTGTGAGTTGAAACGAAATAGGAGAGGAAGATTGTCTTTTACAAGGAACAAAATTCTGAGAAAATTTAACAACTTAAATGAACATGTAAGAAATACATTAATTGTATGATGAAGTTCCCTAATTCTTAAAAGAGTGAAAATATGATGAATTTGACCAATGAATTGTTATAATATACTCTGTCATATATCCATCCATAGTAATTTTGCCCAAGGGCAGGTCCTTCACTGCAATCATAGAATTTTCATGCTATGCTCGCAGCTTTACTAGGGAATTGTGTAGGTGTGGTAGTTTCCCGTTGCTTTCCACACCGGTGAAGGATGAGGATGATGATGATGATGAGATGATAATGATAAGGGTGATGATGATGGCCATATGATTTCGGGGACCGTTTGGGCCTTAAAGTTTTCCTGACATTTGTCTTACAGGTGAGGAAAAACCCCGATAAATACCTCACCCAGAAAAACTGCCCCGACCGGGGATCGAACCCGGGCCCGCTGCGTGACAAGGCAGCACGCTACCTCGAGACTACAGCGGTGGACCTGTCATATATAGATGGCCAAATATGCATAAATATGACTTCGTTTTTGTATAAAAATCATTTTTATATGTATTTAAAAACATATCACTCTTGCCAAAAAAATATATGCTGTATGATAAAAATCCTAGCCCTCATAACGATTATCTATACGCACAGGGAAAAAACAAGGTGGTATATTAGCAAAAAAGAGGGACAAAAATAATACAATCAAAAATTAACATATATCCTATCATTTCAAGAAACTACAAATAGAAAAACAAAGTAAAAATGGTATAACAGGAAATTTCTAAAACTCTAACATAAACAAGAAATGAAACATATCCGTAAATTAAGTGCCACATTGGAGGCATATAAAGACAGGCCATGTTGAAGCTATTCCTACAAGAAAGAATCACATTTACAAATTTTTGGGATTTGTTACGGTGGTTATATCCTTAGTGGGCTCTATAATTCTCTGGGTTGTAGATTCAAATCCGGATGGATTCAATGAATTTTTAGGATGGAAAAATCAAAGAGAAAAGTCCTCTGGAAGGGACTTTAAACCACAAGACCTGAGTCTAAGACTTTTAGGCTCGTAAAAGAACCTTAAGCCGGAATAAAGAGAGCTCTGTGCAAAATTTAACTCATTGACACGATGTGCTGGCCACATGTCACTCATGGCATCTATAGAGAAATAAGTAACTATACTTTTAGCTGGTCAAGAAATTCCCATCTGGGGACCATCCATGTCTTCATTAGAGACATATGGGATATATACAATATATTTTTTGGAAACTTTACATACCAGAGATCATCTCATTGGTGAATTTTGGTATGTAAAGGGTGAAAAAAATCCAAAGAAGCAGTTCTTTCCTGAAGAAACAGCCCACCTTCATATGCCTTTAACCATGGCACATTCCATAAACATCTAATAATTTCCACAAACAACCAGACACAATCATGAACAAGTGTACCAGCACAAACAATCAGATACAATAATGGATGATGAATATCTACTACAAGGCCAAACAGATATCACAAAACGGGTGTTCATAGAATGAGATGATGCCCAAAGATTACCACCTACATTGAAAACTGCTCTCGCTGCCCACAATGTCATCCCCACAACAGCATAGAATATAACCACGGTCGGGCAACATGGAGTGTGGTCGACTCATGAATGGGTGTATGGCTTCCGAAACAGACCACAATAAAAACTGAAGGTGTTTAACTATATAAGACCTAAACCTTGGATGGGTGTACGCCTTCGGAAATGGACCACAGTAAAAACTCAATGTGTTCGATTATGTAGGACCTAAACTTGTGACTCGAACCTATCATTCCTTGATTATGGCATGAGGGATCACGCTGAAATGCCGGCCTGAGACTGACTGTGAGTCCATGATGAGGAAAACTCAAGAAAACTTTCTTGATCATGTACTTATATTTAATAAATTATGTAAAAGAATGACTAGGCCATGTTTATAAGATGAACACTGATTAAAAAGGTTTTAAACACCACACTAGATAGTAAGAGAAGGATTGGTAGGTTCAGATGATTGGAAGATCTAAAACAGGCTGGAATCAAGAATTGGAAATCAAGAACAAGTGACCAAAGTGAATGGATGGCTGTTAAAAAAGGAGGACAAGGTCAGATTACATGGACTGTAGCACCAATGAAGAGGAAAATATAATATAATATATATACCTGTGTATAGGAGAAGAAATGGAAAATATAAATTTCATCAATGGAGAAGAACTGAAACCTAGTATTGAATGCACTTATTTAGGAACAAAATTAGACCATTCAGGCGATAACACAGTGGAAATTAAAAATAGAATCGCACAAACAAAACAAGCAATAAATGCTTTAAACTCTGTTTGGTGGAGCAAAAATATTACAAAAAATAGAAAATTACAAATATATCAAACCATAATTCAGAGCATTTTAACATATGGTGCTGAAGTCTGGCAAATTTCTACCAGGGATATGAAAATAATTTTAAGTACAGAAATGGATGTTTTAAGAAGATCAGCTGGAAAATCTAGAATGGATAGAATATGAAATAAAGAAATAAGGGAAATTATGGGTGTACAAGAGGAGCCGGACATCATAGAAAAGAAAAGATTGCAGAGGTATGGTCATGTCAAACGAATGCCAGAGCAAAGATTGCCAAAAAATAGTTATGGAATGGATCCCAATGGAAAGGAGGAAGAAAGGAAGACCGAAGAAAACTTGGATAGAAGGGGTACAAGCAGCTATGAATATCAGAGGAATGGAGGAAGATCAATGGATGGATAGAGAGGAATGGCATTTGGTTTCCGGAAGATGGCGGCAGCTGCCATGATACCGGATGATGATGATAATAAATTATATTTAAAAAAAATTCTGTGTCCATCTTATTATTTACCAAATGACATTATTGAAATAATGTACAATTGTCTATATAACAAAATATAAAGAGGACAACTAATAACTATATTCCGGATGTTTGGCACTTACAAAATTCGAAACAGGCAGGCAAAAAGGCACTAAAAATCATTAATATAGGCACTAAAAATTCAAAATAGGCTCTTACAAAAAAATGGACTACTACATAATTTTTTACAGCCTTACGTAAAGTACATAAACGTATGCTATCAATAACATACGAAAATATCGGAGATGATTTTGGAACTTGTTTTGCATTTTTACAAAGAGCATACTTATGTTTTTCAGTGTGTACGTGCTGCAAAATATGGCACTTCTTCGCGCAATTCACTGATATTTTACACACTTTGTAAGACAATATTGAACCGTCACTTGAGAATATTTCCGCACCAAATTCTTTCACGAAATTGGTCAGTTTGTCTTACTATTTATTGTTGTTTGTTCTCTAGGCATCGTAAAACAACTGTTCTTAAGAGAAAAAAAGTTTCTATGCAATGATATGTGTCATGAAGTTTGTCCATTTCAATTAATTTCATTTCAGTACTAAGTCAATTTCGAGAAAAAATGGCAAATAGGCATTTATAGGCATTGTAAGCTGAAATAGGCAAAATTAACTTCATGCAAAACAACTCTAGGGTTGTTGGTATGAACATATATGAAGTCACTTTTACAGTATCTATAATAAATAACTATAGGCATATCCGGTCTCTACTAATAACTGTTAAAGAGTGACCATAGGCACCTTGTTGCTGATTCCTGCTATAAATACATTTATTATGTAAGATTTTCAATGAATGAATTCTTATCTTACCTCATATTTCATGCTTCTTTAAACACATGACTGCAGTTTTCAAGAGGAAATCCCTCTCATACTTTAACCGATATTATGATACAGAGTTTTCATTTGGATCTTATTCTATAAACTCTGCCATCTTGTGCTGATTTGATGAACTTTGAGATCAAGTCCTGTTCATTGGTTATTTCAAAATTCATTGATCTAAATTTATTCCTCTGGACATTTGATAAAACGATTGCAATTGACAGTTTGGGAGAAGATATATATTCAGAGGAGCAAATTTAGATCCAAGATTTATGTTGAATTGTTTTTGACTCACCTCATACTTCTTAACTCCCTCGCAGACTTGAGTTTCTTCACTACATTTGTGACATTCTCTATGCTGTATCACTTCACAACTGGCGTCAAACAGCCTCCTCTCCTTGAGACTGGCCTCCGGTCCATCTGATGGCTGACCGACGAACTTCTAAATTAATCCCCCCTCCTTATCACCGGATAATTCAAAATTCATAGTTATGTTTTTATTCTTGCATATGTAAATTTTTTCCCAAATTGTGAGTTCCTTCGGTTTTTCCAATTGTTTAAGTAATTTTGTTTTGGATTCTATTCTGTCTTTCTGACCAGGCATGAGCAGCTACTGCAGATTTTTCTGTTTCTCCATTTTTAACACTTCCGAGGTGTTCCTTTAATCTTATATTTAAATTGCTTTTTTTGTTTTTCCTATGTATATCCTTTCATAGTCTTTACAATTAATTTGGTAAATTCCCAATTTTTTGCAGTCTTCCATCTTTTCATTTTTGTTGGTTTTTATTAAATTACCTGAACTGTAATCATTTTTCGGTGCCAATTTAATGTTGAATTTGTTGAAGATTTTTTGAAACTTGTTAAATACTTTTTCAATACTTACTTTTTAAAAAATCTTCAACAAATTCAACATTAAAATTAGTACCGAAAAATGATTACAGTTTAGGCAATTTAATAAAAACCAACAAAAATGAAAAGATTGAAGACTGCAAAAATCGGGAATTTATCAAAAAATTAATTGTAAAGATTGTGAAAGGATATAGCTACAAAATTACTTAAACAATTGGAAAAACAGAACTAACTCACAATTTGGGTGAAAAATTAACATATGCAAGAATAAAAACATAACAATGAATTTTGAAATACCCAGTGATAAGGAGAGGGGATTAATCAGGAAGTTCATAGGTCAGCTATCAGATGGCACAGAGGTCAGTCTGCAGGAGAGGAGGCCATTGGACGTCAGTTGTGAAGTGATACAGCATTGAGAATGTCACAAATACAGTGAAAAAACTCAAGTCTGAAAGGGAGTTAAGAAGTATGAGGTGAGTCAAAAACAACTCAACATAAATTCAAATAAACCTCATAGTGTTATTTCCTACCTACATAACTTAATTGGATCCATGAATTTTGAAATTACTGATGAACACGACTTGATCTCGAAGTTCATCAAATCGGCACCAGATGGCAGTGTTATAGATGAAGATTCAAATGAAAATCCAGTAGTCAAAATATCAGCTGAGGATGAGCGGGTTGTTCTCTTGATAAGAGCAGTTACCGTGTTTAAACATGAAATATGTGGTAAGATAAGAACAGACTCATTCTTTCATTGAGTTATGAATCTCATAATGTTATCTCCCATATTTAGTAGGATAGAATACAACTATAAATGTAAGATTTTGTTTGAATAAATTTTGATAATATTTATTATATTTTCAGAGATCTACTGTTGATCATATTGTGGATATTTTTTCGGCATACAATGTCGAAGAATTAAAATATGAGATTAGATATTGTTTTGAGAATAATCCTTGGCTCTTCCAAGAATTTATGCAATCTGGCAAAAAAATTAAAAACAAATTCTACGAAGCATCAAGAGTGACTTTTACAGCAGAAAGAGATAATTGCAAAGAGAATCTCGAATCAATTGATAAATCTCTATTTGCAATAACACAAGATACATTACCATCATGGAAACAAGAATGCAAACAATGTTTACGTAAAATAAAAATCAAGAGGAAATTTCAGCGGAAACGACATTGGAGATGGTTAGACATACAGTGTAGAGAAGTGATGCTATATGCGAGGAGAGTTGGATACTCTCAACTGTTTTTTGCAAAGCTGAATTCTTATGAAAAGGATGCTAATAATTTTCAACAACAATATAGACCAACAAACGCAGTAGTTTACTTCATGAAAATTATAAGGGAGAATCAAGAAGGTTCGTCAACTGAACAAAACACAGATACAGCAACTTGCTGGCAGAAAGAAGAAAAACACGACAATGAGAAGGCATTCAAATGTCATGACAGGTGTTTGTTACGACAACGTTTGGAAAACAAACGCAAAGAAGCAAGAAGATTCATTCAATATAGTAATCGACCAAATTTAATGATGATGATGTCTGATTGCTAAAATATTGAAGAAGAAGTAGCAAGAAATGAAAATATCTTTGAATATATGATGGCCAAATTAACCATGTAAAATTGTATATAAAACATTAATGCTGGGAAGACCAAAACTTACCAGACTGATGGATACAAAGAGTGTTTTGAATGATAGATAATTTCTCACATAATACAGGGTGCAGCATAAATCAGTTAATTGAAAATCCAAATATGTTATTTTCTGTAGCTTACAACATCTATACAAAAAAAACACCGAAATTGTTCAAAGTGACCTCCATTGTTTTAACACTGATTTACAGATGTTATCACACATTTTCCTATTATTACTATAAGTTTTTATTGTTGATTTCGTACATCTCATTGATGGATAAATCATATTTGAAGAGAAAAATTATACGCTCAGACCGGGACTTGAACCCGGGACCCTTGGTTCTCTAGACCAAGTGCTCTACCAACTGAGCTACCTGAGCAAGTACCGATCTAAACGCAAATCTTTCTCTATATACATTGTAATTCCCATCCCCCAAATGCTGTGAAGCCATGCTTCTATCTTGCAAATGGCGGCTCCTTTATTAAGAAGACATATTTGGGAATTATACATTACAGCCATTTCTCTTCAAATATGATTACTATAAGTGTTTTCAAAATTCCTGTTCAATCAAATCCCGTAAATGTAGCAGGTTTAGTGGTTTTGTACTAAAAACTCTGTCTTTTAAAATTTGCCACATTAAAATATCACATAGTGTATGGTCTGGTGATCCAGGTTGCCAATCAATTTCACCATGGCTTCCAATCCACTCTAGCTAACTAACTTACTGGCACTATCAAACCTGTAAGTTAGTGGCCATATGGACATAAGTTCTCCATACATCCTTATCCTGAGCTAATGCTTATGAATAATTCCCTGTATAATCTAATTCCCTCATCATAGTGTCACATTCAGTACCAGGCACTGAGCAGGGCATTTAAACCCACAGGCCAGCCATTTAAATATCCCAGCTACCCTTTTCGTGGCACTTCAGAAAATGGACCATTATTCACAAACTATTAGTCCTAGGAAATTTAAATTTTGTACATACCTAAAGGAGATATCCTAGTAGGAATTGATGGTGAAATAACTTGGGTGATTGACATCACATGGTATCAGCGTATCAATTTCAGGAAGTGGAAGTTCATCTTCACTTTCACTTTGTGAATCTTCTAATTCAGGAATCAGTTCATCACCTGAATCATCATTAACAAAATATTCACTAATTCTTCTTCAGTGAGATATTTTTCTTTCACCATGGTTTCACTCATGCACAAACACAGCGCAATAACGAGAAACATATACGACCGCATTGGAGGCTGGAGTCAAGTTTCGGTGAACGAATTCCATGTGTTGTTTGTTTTAAAAATTAAAGGGGATTCACCAAGGTTAAACATGTCAAATGGGAATAGAAAATGTACATTTACATGCCATCTATGATCTCCAGGATATACTAAGCCAACACAATATTTAGGCACCGAATATAAATGCGGTTTGTTCGCGCCCGCTCTAAAACAAGTTAACTGACTGATGGCCCATACACGATAGTCTCTTTAAACGCCTTAACTGGTTTACGGTACTGAATGTTATTCTCCACCTCATTCTTTGTCTACCAACTATGCATTATCCCTGTGGTTTTCCTACAAGAAGCTCCACTCTTCAAAATAAAAACAAGTAACCTGAAGTCGTTTATAAACATGATACTGGACAAGATGTATTACCTGCTTAGCAAGTTGCCTCAAGCAGTACTGTTTGAGATTATATACTGAAGGTCACAAATTCAAACCCCAGTTTCAACCAAACTGATCTTTTTTCCTTTAACTGACTTATGCAACATCCTGTATTTTATTCTAAGTTTCTTGAGCCAAATAATACCAACTTAAAGTAAAATCATTTATCAAATTTACAATAAGATACAATAGTAAAACTTTTCTCACAAGTTAATTTTTCATAATGATTAAGATGAAACTGCAATCATCGTGCCTCATAAATTATTTTAATTCATTTCAATGTGTTTTGA
This sequence comes from Diploptera punctata, assembly GCA_030220185.1. NCBI lineage: Eukaryota > Metazoa > Arthropoda > Insecta > Blattodea > Blaberidae > Diploptera > Diploptera punctata. Next base: position 130,802 of record JASPKZ010007274.1, on the reverse strand, counting down.
TATGCCATGCATACCATCATCAGCTTTTCTAGAGTCTCTAATGATGGTATGCATGGCATATTGAAACATGTTCAAATAGAACAAAACAAGTATGTAATTTTAGGAAGTGATATTTTGAGGTTATTTTAATTATATTATTTTTAGTCTGATCATCCTTTTAACTTTACTATCTAACCTCTCTTGGTTAACTCTTGTTTTTTGGACCCCGATGCTATTAGGGCATCCGAGGGCTAGGGAGTCTTTCCTTTCTTCCATTTTTTCTTTCCTTTATTTTCTTTTCTTCTCCAGAAAAGCCTGACCAGAGGCTATAAGATGGCAGCCCCATCACTGGTCTTGCCTTCCTTTGGCCAGCAACCAATCGAAGGGACTATTATTATGCTTTCAAGTCTTATACGAGAATTTCCCGGAAGGATCAAAATGCTGGAGGGAAAATTTTCTATAGGATCGTAACAGGCCTTGGCCTAATACTTGGAAGGAAGAAGAAGAAGTCTGATCATCTTACCTCAATATTAATCTTGATTTGTTCTTGAACATGTTTCAAAACAATTCTGTTTTATCGTCAGCTGAGTCTGGACAAGCTGACGATAAAACAGAATTGTTTTGAAATATGTTCAAGAACAAATCAACATTAATATTGAGGTAAGATGATCAGACTAAAAATAATATAAGAACAAAACAATTTATGAGTAAGATGATTCCAGATTCACCTTATTTATTAAGAAGAACCTCATATCATTACTTCCTATTGTACTTTATTTAGTAATTTTTTATTTTTGGGACATCAGATGCGAAATGTGTACAGTTCTCTACAGTGCCTGATATTTTACTTTACGATTGATGTTCCTGCTCTCAGCAGGGGTTAAGATCACAGCACTGTCAAACGTCATCTCACTAACTGTCAATTTCCAAAGATGCTACACCCAAATCATTTGCTTTTACACTCAAATTTTAAACACTGTGAATTTCAGACAAATCTCAATTTCATAGCTTCTCATTAATATTGATGCATTTTATATATTATTTTTCCTTTTGGGCATTAGCTTTTTTTGTTATGTTCATTTCATTTGTACAACTTTCAGCATTTGACAAAACTTTTGATGAAATTAAAATTTTACATAGCCAACTCAAAACACTAAAATGCATTGTTACACATTTTTCCATAGGAATTCCATTTCATTTTTAGAAAATGATTAAAGATTACATGATAACATAAGTTAAAAATTTATGCTTGGGAAAAATAATAAAACTGTACCCAACATAATGTTATATCTGATCCGGTGAATGACAAAAGTTTTGATGAAATTAAAATTTTACATAGCTAATTGCTTCGGTGCCACGGCCCAGCATTTCAAAACAACAACAAACAACAACAAATTTTACATAGCCAACTCAAAACACTAAAATGCATTGTTACACATTTTTCCATAGGAATTCCATTTCATTTTTAGAAAATGAGTAAAGATTACATGATAACATAAGTTAAAAATTTATGCTTGGGAAAAATAATAAAACTGTACCCAACATAATTTTATATCTGATCCGGTGAATGACAAAAGTTTTGATGAAATTAAAATTTTACATAGCTAATTGCTTCGGTGCCACGGCCCAGCATTTCAAAACAACAACAAACAACAACAAATTTTACATAGCCAACTCAAAACACTAAAATGCATTGTTACACATTTTTCCATAGGAATTCCATTTCATTTTTAGAAAATGAGTAAAGATTACATGATAACATAAGTTAAAAATTTATGCTTGGGAAAAATAATAAAACTGTACCCAACATAATGTTATATCTGATCCGGTGAATGACAAAAGTTTTGATGAAATTAAAATTTTACATAGCTAATTGCTTCGGTGCCACGGCCCAGCATTTCAAAACAACAACAAACAACAACAAATTTTACATAGCCAACTCAAAACACTAAAATGCATTGTTACACATTTCTCCATAGGTATTCCATTTCATTTTTAGAAAAGGATTAAAGAGTAAATGATAACATAAGTTGAAAATTTATGCTTGGGAAAAATAATAAAACTGTACACAACATAATTTTATATCTGATCCGGTGAATGCAATGTTCTAGTCTTTTTAGTGTTAACAATCATTTCATAACTTCAGAACTGAACAAAATATGTTCTATAGTTTTAATTTTACTAATTATTTAATGATGATTATAATAATTGTAAAATTTATGAAACCTGATTATAGCATATTTACATAAATGGTATTAGAAGATACTGAGATATATGGCCATGCTCTATAACTGGTGTTTCTCCATCGACTACAGAGGTCATCTTCAGTGGAGAGTTCTTTTAGGTGGTGTTCCCTGGTTGGAAGCACAGCCGACCAGAAAACACCACCTAGAAGAACTGGTCACTGAAGGTGCACTCCGTTGTCGAGGAAGCTACATCAATTATGGATCATGGCTTAATAAACCGGAATCTTCTAATACAATGGCTACCAGCCATACAGGCCTGCATTCTACAATGTATACAGAAGTGACAAACTGGTGCAGTGATCATAATTGCCTTATTCTAAAACTTCAAATACATTTTATATTATTCTACATAAAGTGAAAATATTTACATCTTCAAAATGAATCATCTGTTACATTGAATTTGTCATGAATACTTTTAAAATTCATAATAAACCACCACTGAGTACAAAATTTAAATTGAGTAGCTGATATATCGGTTGTCCCCAACTAATTATAATTTCAGTTTAATCACTATGAAGGCCTTTCAAAAACATGTTCCATCATCAGCATTTAAAATAGTACTAGGTGTCTTTGGTTTATCTCTAAAGAGGATTTAGGTCCATGGGCATGTTCTTGTTTAATATGTTTATATTCTTAGCTTCTTTTAAAATTTTTATTTCTTCAAGGTTGTTAATTTTACATTTATTTTAAAGTGTTGTTGTTTTTGATTACATTGTACTGATGACCTGTTTGATATTGCACACAGAGAATAACAAATATAAAATTAACAAGTTTGAAGATTTGTACTATTATATGAAATATCACTGTAAGTTTTAATTTAAAATAAAAATTTTAAGCTCGCCTTATATCCTGTCTTCTAATTAGACCAGTTTCACAACCTTAGTGATTACATCTACAGTAGTTACATAACTGATAATTTGTCGACCAGGAAGAAATAAAAATTTTAAATGAAGCTAAGAATGTAGCTAAATCTGTTGAATCAGACATGCCCAATGACCTAAATTCTCTGTACAAAATACAACCAAAGAAATCTAATACCATTTTAAATTCTGATGATGGAACATGTTTCTAATTTGATTGATGAAATGATTAATTTTTTTAATTATAGCGGGAAGCAATGAAAACAATCAGTTAAATACAACATTTGCTATAATAAACAAGAACAATATTTTATACCATGGTTGTCCAAACATCAATCAGATATCCAAAGACAAAGATGATTGTTACACTGGATTATTTATCACTTTTCACTATCTGTGAACAGACTGTACAAGTGATAATACTTGATTAAATATATTGTGAGGTTAGAACCATAGGATTTTATCTGATTTTTTTTTTCCTATTTTTCAAGAGAGTGATTAAAATTTTAGAATTAAATATAGGATAAAGTGTGTATGTTAATGATTGATCTGCACAATTAGGCTGTAAAACATTATGGACAAAACATGAATGTTGATCAAAATTTAAGTGGAAGTAACACTATCAGGTATTTTCAATTTAGAAATGAGTTAGAGAAAATTATTTTATATCTCACCGGATAAAGTTCCATTTTTTCATGATGCCGTATCAAAGATAATTTCACACCTTCATCTTCAGTCAACCTCCAGTCTGAATTTACAGCTGCAACCTGACACTGACTCCACTGGTCTATTCACCACTTCCTTCTGCAGCTTAGCACACCCATTACAGGATGACATTCTGAAAAATTACCATCAATTGGATTTTAATTAAAGAGGAATGTAAAATGACCTTTGAAACTGCTATCATGAAAAAACGGAAGTTTATGAGGTGAAATTTTCCAAACCTCATTTATAAAATAAATGTTAGTTATATAAATGACTGTTAACAACCATTTAATCTTACTAGGACAAACAAAAAAAATAAAAAAGTATATAATCATATAGATAGAAAACTCTGGTTCTAACCTCACCATGTTTTTAAAATACAATAACATTAGAAGTAAGTAGGAATGATTTTTATATGTACTAGTACCAAAATTAATATACCTGTTTTTTCTTAACTGCAATAATTGAAAATGTACCTGCTTAAAAAACAAAACTGACATTGGATAAGATTTGCCCGATTATGATCCAATGAACCTATTTGCTTGTCTACATCTAGTATAATGACTCCAACATATTTTGGTATTTTCTTAAGTATTTTGATAGTACTTACTTTGTTAATATTCAGAATTGATAAACAAATTTGACTTCCCTTTTACCTCTTAATTTTTTGTTATTAATTTTAAGAGTGACCAAAAATTCTGGTTCCTTTTCTTAAGAAAATAACTAAGAATCTCTAAAGATGAAGCAAATAGGTTTAACCTGATGACCAATTTGGCAATTAAGAAAAACATAGACTAGCCTATGGGCTTATTATTTACAGTATGTTTAGAATCAATTTAATATTATAAACTTGCTTTATATGTATCACATTTTACTGATTTTTTAAATGTTAAAATGGTTAGTGTAAGTGTTCTGATATAATTCCTTCCAAATGTTTATTATTGCAATTTCATATAATGCTATAATTAATGTTTTTAATAGGCTGATGTTTCTTCAGAATATCTTACAATTTTACAATCAAACTTTTACCAAAAATTTTTTACATTTAACATTTTTGTTCTTTGTCAAAAACAACAATGACTAAAGTGTAAAAACAATTTTTATTGAAAATCCAACACTCCGATCTAGGGATATATGTTACTTTTCCAAGGTTGTCTTACATTCTTCTGAATTTATTGATTTATAATCATTGTCATTATGAAACATTTGAGTTTTTAATAAGTACATGACATTTATATAGGTCTGTTGAAAATTTAGTGATTTTTATTGTGTCTTAAATTCGTATTACTCATGTTTTTTTTTTGTCGTATTTGTTTCTAATTTCTGTAATAAAGTAATATTTTAGGGAATTTTATATCAGTTCTCACCCAAGTTTAATTTTTATTATTATTTTTATTGAATCTCCAATAATATGAACCCTATTTCACTATCCGGTATGTTAGGGTTTTAGTTACAATACAATTAATTATTTACATTAATTTAGATTATGGTTAATATCAAGCGTTATATATTGACGTAATAAACCCAAGTTTAATTAACCAATGTAATATGTGTAATTTGCAAATTGTACTGTTACTCGTTCAAAGGTCACTTTTTATTCTTGGACATTTCTTGAAAGACAGCATCATACAGCCCTGCTTTAATAATATGGTTATAAAGTTAGATCATGTATGCATTAACAATTAGTATTGAGTCCACCGCTGTGGTCTTGGGGTAGCATGCTGCCTTGTCACGCAGCGGGCCCGGGTTCGATCCCTGGTCAGGACAGTTTTTCTGGGTGAGGTTTTTATCGGGGTTTTTCCTCACCTGTAAGGCAAATGTCAGGAAAACTTTAAGGCCCAAATGGTCCCTGAAATCATATCGTCATCGCAATCATCATTCATATTCATCTTAGTTAAGCTTAGGATTAGGGACTCTCCTGGCGCACCATTATCATCATCATCACCCATCATATCACCGGGGCAACATAACCTTGCCTTCCAGGCGACCCAACCTCAGAAGTGGGTTACAAGTACGCCATGCCAGGAGAGAAACCAGGAATGTCGAAAAGACAAACCTGGGCCATTTGAAAAAAAGAAAAAAACAATTAGTATAAAATGTTTAATAAATTTGTTAAATTATAAAGTGATATTTTTGGCATTTGGGTCATATTTTAATAATAATTTTTAGATTATAAATGCATACATATTTTCCTTTTTTTAGAACATAGAAATCTGTCCCTTTTTTATATGCAACTTTTATTGTGATAATTTAATATCCATATATTAATAATGTGAACAAATCAACAAAGTGTGTTGATAAGATGTTCATATTTTTAGCATTAATGTTAAATAAACAGCATTACTATACAAAGTTCCTAAATGAAAGCAATGTTTATTTTGTAAACTGTTTGATAAACATTTTTGTATCTTATGTATAAATAAATGCAGCATATATAAATATTCTAATCCTTGTTTTTTTATTTCTTAAAAAATAATTTTAATTCCATTCATATAACACTGTTTTCCTTTACTGTTTTCACATGACTGATTATTTTTGGTGCAAAGGTAATGCAAATATTTTTAGCAGAATCAGATATATCCAACAAAATTCTAAAGTAAAGATTGATAGATTTTTTTTTTTTTTTTGGCTTGTTGACCAGGGTTGTGAGGCTTGAAAGTTCTCGTCGTTTCATCAGAGACTGGATACGCCATCTAGACATTTTTAAATTTGATAAATCTATGGCATGATTAACAGAATTACGAAATCATTTGGTGCAAATACACACACATATATAAATCTATATAAAACCTTGGGATTTGTACCTTGAGTTACAGCAGTGAAGTTTGGACATTGAGAGGGAGTGATTAATTAAGATGAGATTTTACGTCGCATGTTGCATATACAGAATGGAGTAAAAGGATAAATGAAGATGTTCCAAAGGAGCATCAAATTATATCTACATTTGATCCACCGCTGTAGTCTCGAGACTTGTCACACAGTTGGCCCCGAGTTCAAGTCTTGGTCAGGACAATTTTCCTAGGTGAGGTTTTACCTCATCTCTACGACAAATGCTATGAAACTTTAAGACTCAAACATCAAATGGCCATCATAATCATCATCATTCATATTCTCCCTATATTCATTTTAGGATTAAGGACTCTCCTGACACATCACTCATATCATAGGAGCATCGTAACCCCACCTTACAGGCGTCCCAACCTCAGAAGTGTGTTAGAATTACCCTAAAATCTGGAGAGAATACTAGATGTGATGAAATGACAACCAGATCCCAAAAGAAGTTTTCAAAATTTATTTTAAAAATTATGTTTACTCTCTGACTTAGCCTTGTGCCTTCCGGAAGGAGATATTACACTTTCAGGTGTAGACAGTGAAATTAAGTGCATTTCAGAGTTTATAGAATCCATGATAAAGTGTCCAGGTCCTTATTTAGAATAAACCAATAATGCAGTAAAATCTCAGTTATTCAAGGATATAACTCTACTCTGTAGGTTCATGGCCATTCAGACATACGCTATCCATACATCCCTATCCTGAGCTAATATTTTCCAAATATCTCTTGCAATATCCCAGTATTAGGCCTATGGATGAGTGAAATGAAAGTCTATTCTGTGGTATACGGAAGTACATCAGGGTCTACTCCTATGACCCATACAGTCATTTTTGGGTTGGGTCCTTGGTCCTGTAGGGGGGGGGGGTGGACTACAACCCTCGCATTTTCGACACCTGTAGTTTGTGGACCAAATCATTTTTCCCTAAGAAGAGATGGGGTGGAGGGTGATGTGAAATAAAAGTTTGAGAAATTAAATGACATGAAGGGGATGGGAATGGAGAGTATCAGTGGGATGGAGTTTGGGAAACCCTCGAGAAAAACCTAAAAAATTTCGGTATGGCCCACCACTAGGGCTAGGATTTTTATGACTTAAAAACCACCCTAATATGCAAAAATATATATACAATCATGACATAAAATATATAAAAATATGCACATAACAAATGACCTAATATTTTAGTTAGCCTATGTCATAATTTCATTTGTAAAATCAATTACTAAATCAGTTTATGATAATTTATCTAAGAATAAAATGTAATTGAGAAGCAAACTGATGTATGGAATTTGATATTGTAACATGACAACATCGTAAGAGAAGAAAAGGGGAAGGTAAATACTGTGATTTTAATTTTATGCCCAATAAAATAAATTTTATTAATTTTATGAGTTACGTACTCATATTTATTAAAACATTTTACACCATTACATCTGGTCTTCCATCCGTAGTATTTTTGCTCGAGGGCAGGTCTTTCACTGCAATTATAGCATTTTCATGCTAAGCTTTGCAGCTTTACTAGGGAATTATAGGTGTGGTAACTTCCCGTTGCATTCCACACCGGTGAAGGATGATGATGATAATGATGATGATGGCCGGATGATTTTCGGGGATCGTTGGGCCCTAAGCTTCCTGACATTTGTCTTACAGGTGAGGAAAAACCTCACCTAGGAGCCTGTCCCGACAGGGAATCGAACCCGGGCCCGCTGTGTGACAAGACAGCACGCTACCTCGAGACCACAGCGGTGGACACATATGGTCTTAAGTCTGCAAAATGTGAAGGAATATATTATTAATTTTTTTGCGATCACGTCTTCCCGATAAAACTTCGTCAGTCTCTTCAAAATTCCAGTGGCCCATCTCTACGAGTGATTAAAAATTCCGGGGCCGCATATGGATAAAAAAATGGATTATGTGCCACGCTTGGGCATCCAAATATCTCACGGGACGATGATGCTAATATTTTTATTAGAGTTCTCCAAGCCCTCTGTCCATTCCACAAAATAATTAACTTAATAGGACAGTCTTGCTGGAAAATATTAGCTCAGGGTAGGAACGTATGGAGAGCTTATGTCCGGGAAGCGTACGGGTTCCATGGAACCAGTGAGTTAGTTAGTGAATAGTCATAACTATACAAGTACAGTAACATGGTTTCAATAGACAAAACATTTTATTACACTATTAAAAAAGTTTAAAGAATGAAATTTAATTAGCCTATTTTAAATTTATTGACAATTTATTTCCATTTTTATTAGCTAGGAAATAGAGATGTGGCAACTATGCACTACCTTAAATGGCCACGTCAGGGACTAATCCCTGGTCCAGCATTCCTTTTTTCAGATAACAGTGGTTCTCATTTGAATGTGTTTTGCTATTAATGAATATAAGTTAGAAAATATAAAACAATGAGTTAGTTAATGAATAATCATAACTATAGAAGTACAGTATCATGGTTTCAATAGACAAAACATTTTATTACACTATTTAAAAAAGTTTAAGAACTGTAATTTAATTGGCCTATTTTAATTTATTGACAATTTATTTCCATTTTTATTAGCTAGGAAATAGAGAGAGATGTGGCAACTATGCACTACCTCAAATGGCCAAGTCATGTGGTTATGGTTGTATGTTGTTATCTAATGACCCATCAATCATTCTTTTTTTCCGGTAACAGTGGTTCTCATTTGAATGTGTTTTGCTATTAATGGATATAAGTTAGAAAATATAAAACAATTAGTTAGTTAATGAATAATCATAACTATAGAAGTACAGTATCATGGTTTCAATAGACAAAACATTTTATTACACTATTTAAAAAAGTTTAAGAACTGTAATTTAATTGGCCTATTTTAATTTGTTGACAATTTATTTCCATTTTTATTAGCTAGGAAATAGAGAGAGATGTGGCAACTATGCACTACCTCAAATGGCCAAGTCATGTGGTTATGGTTGTATGTTGTTATCTAATGACCCATCAATCATTCTTTTTTTCCGGTAACAGTGGTTCTCATTTGAATGTGTTTTGCTATTAATGAATATAAGTTAGAAAATATAAAACAATTAGTTAGTTAATGAATAATCATAACTATAGAAGTACAGTATCATGGTTTCAATAGACAAAACATTTTATTACACTATTTAAAAAAGTTTAAGAACTGTAATTTAATTGGCCTATTTTAATTTATTGACAATTTATTTCCATTTTTATTAGCTAGGAAATAGAGAGAGATGTGGCAACTATGCACTACCTCAAATGGCCAAGTCATGTGGTTATGGTTGTATGTTGTTATCTAATGACCCATCAATCATTCTTTTTTTCCGGTAACAGTGGTTCTCATTTGAATGTGTTTTGCTATTAAAGAATATAAGTTAGAAAATATAAAACAATTAGTTAGTTAATGAATAATCATAACTATAGAAGTACAGTATCATGGTTTCAATAGACAAAACATTTTATTACACTATTTAAAAAAGTTTAAGAACTGTAATTTAATTGGCCTATTTTAAATTTATTCACAATTTTTATTCCCATTTTATTAGCTAGGAAATAGAGAGATATGTGCCACCTATGCACTACCTCAAATGGCCAATTAGGTGGTTATGGTTGTATATTCTTATCTGATGCCCGTTCAAAGTCCAACATTCTTTTTTTCAGATAACAGTGGTTCTCGTATGAATGTGTTTTCCTATTAAAGAATGTAAGTTAGAAAATACATGCGTCACACCATCTGTACCTTCTTTTTTACCATCTTCTACTCGAGAGTGATATTTTTATGTTTTAAAAATTCTCATGTAGCTACAATAAAATGTGCACATCTGAAATAAAAATATTCCGTCACGCAGGAAGTGCGTAGGCGTAAACTAAGCAATTTCCTCATCGAGTCGAATTTTTTATCTGATTTTGCTGATTTACGGAAAATATATAAATATATTAACTAACTCACTGGCACTATCGAACCCGTAGGTTCATGACCGCAGGGACATAAGCTCTCCATACAGCCCTATCCTGAGCTAATTTTTTTTTTCAATCGCCCACTGTATAATCTACTTCCCTCAAATCATAGTTAATGTTATTCTCCCACCTCATTCTAGGTCTACCAACTGGGCGTTTTCCCTCTGGTTTTCCTACAAGAAGCTTCCATGGATGTCTTTCATTCCCCATTCGTGCCATGTCCTGCCCATCGCAGTCTATGAGACTTAACTGTTCTCATTTTATCTGGCTTCCTATAAAGAAAATGTAGTTCACTGTTCAGTCTTCCTCATTCACCTGTCTGTTCATCTCTCTTAGGTCCATAAATTTTCCTAAGAACTGTAAGTTATTCTCAAACATGCTCGTAATCTCCTTTCCTCCCTTAAAGTAAAAGTCCATGTTTCACATCCATATAGCATATGGTAGAATAACAGTTAAACGTCTTTTGAAAGTTGTTGCGACGACGAGAGTCTCTGTAACATTTATTTTGCTAATTAAATTAATTTTATTGTTATAGCCGATCGTATCGTATAGTTACAAGACGGAAGGTCGCGGGTTCAAGTCCCGATATGATCAGAATTTTTAAACTTGCCTAAACCTTCTGGCGTGTCCATGGTCCTGGGATCAACTGAGCCCCTAATTGAAATGAGTACTAGACAAGTTTAGAGGGTAGAAATGGCCGAAAAGCATGAACTGAACAAATTCCGAAGCAAGTCAAACTTATTGTAGAATTTTTCTGCTTTAATAAAAATATATTTCTATTCTTAACCCTTAAATTGAAGAAACTCAATTTTTTATGCCAACTTATTTAAGCGATTTAGGCTACAGTAAAAAAAAACTACGTTATTGCACATTGTTGTATAATTTCACACAAATTTAAGTAAATCCTACTGATTCATCCTTCCTTTGCTTTATTAAGGATATATAGAGGCTCAAAGTTGATAAAACCAGCTATAATGACTGGGGAATCCGACATGCTGACCCACGTCATGCCCATACTAGCTGGATGATCGTTCACCTCTGTGATTAACATGTGGATGCGAGGCCAGCAGTCGGTTGGTAGGTTAAGGGCCTTCAAGGCCAATCGCGCCAGGAGTTTTATTTAAGATAAGTACTAAATAAATATCGGCCGCGGTGGACTAATGGTTATGCTCCTTGCCTCTGGTCCCGAGGTCGCGGGTTCAAACCCGGCCGTGGTCGAAAGGTTTTTTTAAGATGGAAAAATCGAAGGAGCAAGTCCTCCGGGAGGGACTTTAAGCCGTGGGTCCCGAGTCTGAAGATTTTCAGGCTCGTAAAAGATCCTTAAGCCTGAATGGAAAGGCCTCTAAGCAAAATTGTCCCATCCTAGTAGGGCCTACTACCTTGGTTTCCTAGATGTCAGTACGAGGACGAACGCTGACCACGGATCACACTAATGACATCTATACGAAAACAAGTGTAACTAAATTAGTATGGTTCAAATTCTTCCCTGAAGGGGGAGAGCGCCTAAATCTCTGTTAAGGGAAACATGGGCTTACAAGAAAACTACATAAATTTAAAAGGAATAATTAAATTGTAAGTTATACCAATGCATTGCGACTGCTGTAGGATTTATTATTAATTCCGTGTTTCAGTTAAACACTTTTGCTAACGATCAGATTATATTGATTTTTTTTTTGAGAATACTTCCTCGGTTCGTTTCAATAGCATAATGCTACGTTCCGTTGCGAAAAATAAAACTGCGTTCACCGGAGCGATTTTTAAATTTTCTTGTCAGGTGAACACCACTTTCTATTTTTCCGATTTCAAAATATTTAACAATAATTGAACACAACCATCATTTTACGGTTTCAAAAATATATTTTAGGCAATTTAATTCTCAAGCGAATGCGTTAAAAAATATATGCTATATTCCTAGGTTCAAATTCGTCTGTTTACAATGTACGAGTAATTTTACGGGCGTAAAAATACTGAATATGGCTTCATTCGGAAGTATAGTGAAATTCGTGGCTTCGAAGTCGTTGATTTTAAGCACGAAAAATTACATCAAGCTATTCCATGTCCAACACTGAATGTTGTTGCAATGTTAAAACCTAGCTGTTAAAAGCGTCATGAGATAAAAAGTGCTTATATAATAAGTTATCATTAATTACTTCTTTTTCTTCTTCTTCGACACTACAATTCAGACGGACCTTTACTTCCCTCAAAAGTATCTGCCTTTCCGCTCTATTTTGGGAAACTCTTTTCCAGTTCATAAATATTGTTTTTCCTGCATCCTCTTCAATTCTACAGCCTTAGCTTAGGTCTACCTCTAACGCCATTTTCCTCCAGGATCTGATGATAAAAATCTTCCATGCATGATAATTTTCAGACATTCTGGATGGCAAGGCCTGCCTGGCTATTAACATCAGACTCATCTTGCAGCTAGCAAAGTTCAGGATTTTTGCTATGAACCCATCTTCTGTCATGTCCATCGCTGTGATCTCGCAGCAGGCCCGGGTTCGATACCCGGTCGGGACAAGTTTACTGAGTGATGTTTTTTTCGGGATTTTTTTCCTCATCTATAGGCCTAAATAGAGTCCTGATTTTTATGTAACATTTATCTCTAAACATGTACATAAATATGTAGAACAAATACTCAAAATATGTGATACTTCATTTTTATTATAAGGAATCGAAACTTATTTTTAATAAAATACTGTGTTATTTCTTTGACCAAGCTTTGTTTTGTTATTATATTTTTCTCATAAAAGTCGCTATTTTACACCCTTTATATTAGCTTGACCAGTATCTATCTATCTATCTCTCTATGTGGCGGAATCTTTCAACGCAATTTTCACCCACTTAAAATCATTGGATCGACTTGAAACTTTATACTCGTATAGGCTACTTGTAAAGGACCCGTGACAATACAATAATTTCATTTTTGTTTTCTAAAATCCTGGCCAGAATCATCAGAAAATAAAAAAACTGTCTTTGTATATATGTAACGGAATCTTTGAACACGATTTTCACCCACTTAGAAACATTGGGTCGACTTGAAAACTTTGTATACTTGTAACAGACCCGTGACAATACAATAATTTTATAAGTTACTAATAATCATATTAATCATAATAATAATAATCATAATAATAACCATAATAATAATAGTAATAATAATAATATTAATAATAGTAATAATAATAGTAATAATAATAATTGTTGCACGTATGGGGAATGAAAGACTTGCATGGAAGCTTCTTGTAGGAAAGCCAGAGGGAAAACGCCCGGTTGTAGACCAAGAATGAGGTAGGAGAACAACATTAACTATGATTTGAGGGAAGTAGATTATATAGGGAATGATTAGAAAGCATTAGCTCAGGATAGGGATGTATGGAGAGCTTATGTCCGCGCGGTCATGAACCTACGGGATCGATAGTGCCAGTAAGTAATAATAATAATCATAATAATAATAATAAGAATATTATTAATAATAGTAGTAGTAGTCCACTAATTTGTTCACTACCCTTACATAAAGTAAAAATCCTTAGTCTATGGCCCTTAGATATATTCCATTTTAGACATTGTACTCTTTCCTCGTACATTTGGCAACGTGTTAAATAGCACCCCCCCACCACTTTGCAATACCTGAACCTCCTATCAGGAATTAGATCTAATCCCAGCCTCCTATACCCAGCTTGTGCAAGGAGGAGGGTAAGTAGTACAGCGCATTCGTTGTGGGAAGGTGGTTTGTGAATTGTGGTGGTTGACTTAAAGCTGTGATCTTTCTACGAAGAAAATGTCTTCCAGCGCTCAACAAAGCGAGGTAAATACATTTATTATCATCATCATTATTGAATGTTCATTCCAAACATTAACAATGCAGAGAATTAAAACCGCAGTTTAAGTTTCAGCATGTACAATAAACGTGGGCAAGGGTTAATAACTTGCTCCTAGATGGCAGGACGATCATGCAGTTGCTATTACCAACTTTCACGACAGATTCCCAAACGTGCTTTTAAACGCTGATGTACACTAATAGATAATTTGTAACCTAACAAAGTAAATCATTTACATATTATTTCAATAAACTATCAACTAATTCGATCTACACTAACTTACGCCTTCCGAACCTTACAAAATAAAATAGTGCAATTTCTTATTTGAAGGTTGGTGATACCGTAATGCCATCTAATGACATGTACTACGATTATATAGTTGAGAAATTTTTCATAATAAATACATGCTTAACAAATGTAAAAAAATACTTTAAGAATCGTTAGAAATTGTTGAAAACATAGGAAAGGAAATGTTAGTAGAAAACGAAAAAGTAAATAGTGCAACAGTGTCTCATGAATATTGCATGGCGTGCCTTAGTGTGAACTATTTCGTAGTTGAGCCCAATTTTTTAATATACCAATTATTACTTCAATAGGTTTTTGCGCAAAGGGATGTGATATACAGTAAGCAAAATAAATATCTTTAAATGTTTTCTATATTCAACACCATCTTCAGTAATATTTTTTCATTACTTCAGTCATAGGGTACACATTCCATTGCTCTTAATCCCACAGCTTGTATATTCTGACTCATGTTTCCAACAACTACCGCACATTTTAAAATACCTTTCACACATTCTAATCTCATTTTTCTTTTACGGATTAATATTTTTTTAATATCAACTATCACTTAAAACCTATTTTATACATTTTCTAAACATTACTTACTTACTTACTTACTTACTCACTGGCACTATCGAACCCGTAGGTTCAAGGCCGCGCGGACATAAGCTCTCCATACATTCCTATCCTGAGCTAATGCTTTCCAGTCATTCCTTGTATAATCTACTTCCCTCAAATCATAGTTAATGTTATTCTCCCACCTCATTCTCGGTCTACCAACTGGACGTTTTCCCCTCTGGCTTTCCTATAAGAAGCTTCCATGCAATTCTTTCATTCCCCATACGTGCAACATGTCCTGCCCATCGCAGTCTACGAGACTTAACTGTTCTTATTATATCTGGCTTCCTATAAAGACCAACATTTTCTAAACATTTTCCTATTATATTTAAATGGAATATTTAACAGTATGTACCGTTTGGTGTAGCTGCCTTCAGCATTCCGATTCTTCCATCATTCTTGCGATTCTATTGCTCTCCATCCTCTTCAGATGTCCATACCATTTCAGTCTTCGTTCTTCTATTACATCCATAATATTATGTTTAATATTCATTATTTCTCTAATTTTCTGGTTCCGAATTTTCTCTTTTCTTGATATTCTTGATGCCCTTCGCCAAAAATTCATCTCTGTTGTCAATTTTTTTGCTGGCTGTCTACCTAAAGTCTAGTTCTCTGCACCATACAACATAACACTTTGTACTAATGATTAAATACGAATGTCTGGTTTTATTTATAATATTTTTACTCCATATCACTGAACTTAATATTCCAATTACTTTTCTTCCTTCACTAGCTCTTTTCTCAAGTTCTAATTCGTCATCTTAAGGCATTACAACTTCAAAATTGAATGTTTTGGCCTTCTCAATAATCCACTGCCAGACTCTTCAATCTTCTGCCAATTTCATGTTTGTCACTCTCATTTTCTTTAAATCCTCCGAAACACTGTCCTGCCATCTCATCTTAGGTCTACCAACAGCTCTAGTTCCTGTAGCCCTCCATTTATATTGTTTTTTAACTAATATCTGTTGATACATTCTCATCCGATGACCAAACCATCCAATCCTAAGATATCTTGTATGATTTATTGTATTTTGATATTTGAAATATTATTTGATTCAATATTTGTTTTCATTTTCCAAGTTTGGTCTGGTCCTTTATTTGGAACATACATTTTTCTAAGTATCTTTCTTTAAAAAATTAACAATTTTTGTTTCATTGTTCCTTTGAGAGTCCAAGTGTCACTTGGATAAGTCACTATTGGTCTTATTAGTGTTTTGTATAATCTTGGTTTGGCAGATTTAGATATTAGTTTAGTTTTAAATAATGTTAAATGTGCTTAATGCAACTTAGTTCCATTTACAATTCTTTGTTTAAGTTATCAATAATCCACTGCCAGACTCTTCAATCTGCCAATTTCAGGTTTGTCACCCTCATCTTCTTTAAATCCTCCGAAACATCGTCCTGCCATCTCATCTTAGGTCTACCAACAGCTCTAGTTCCAGTAGGCTCCCATTTACATAGTTTTTTTTTAATTATCTCTGTTGGTCCATTCTCATCAGATGACCAAACCATTCAATCCTAAGAGATCTGATATGATTTATTATATTTAGATTTTTTATTATATTATTTAATTCACTATTTGTTTTGATTTTCCAAGTTTGCTCTGGTCCTTTATTTGGACCATACATTTTTCTTAGTATCTTTCTTTAAAAAATTAATTTTTGTTTGATTGTTTCTTTGAGAGTCCAAGTTTCACTTGGATAAGTTACTAATAATAATAATAATAATAATAATAATAATAATAATAATAATAATAATAATACTTTATTTATTCTGGCAGAGTTAAGGCCATAAGGCCCTCTCTTCCACTCAACCAGCACAAATACAAATAAATATTTGACAAATGTAGATATACACTATACTAATTATAAACAGTTAAAGATACAATAAATGTAGCAATGTAAATTTCATGTACAAACAACATTTTATAGGGTAATAACAATAATGATACGATAATAATAATAATAATAATAATAATAATAATAATTATAATAATAATATAAATATGATACATTATATGAGAAACACCAATTAATATATATACCTTACACTGGATAATAATGAAGTCGAGTTTAGAGCAAATATAAATTTAGATTTCTTTTAAAAGATGCCAATGTCCGGCAGCCCCTTATTTCTTGTGGTAGGGAATTCCAGTTGCGAGAAGTGAAGATGGTATATGACATGGAGTGATGTGATGTCCTATGTTGCGGTATATTAAGCAAGAGACTATGTTGTGATCTTGTGTTTAAGTTGTAGTTTGATCTTAACATTTTGCATGATCTTAGTTTGGCAGATTTAGATATTAGTTTACTTTTAAGGTGACACATATGCAGAAATGCTCTAATAATGGCCTGCCATAGCTACACTTTTTGTCATAGAGGAATGGAAATTTGCACATCTACTTATCACTGCATCTTATAACACTGTGCTTTGTTATAATTACTTTGGCACACTGTTTTTTTGGTGCAGAATTTTTTTATACATTGTGATGACTAGAGACCGGATGTTTAGGGAAAAATGCCCAAGGTTATTTATTATAGATATTGTAAAAGTGACTTCATATAAGTTCATACCGATGACTCTAAAGTTGTTTTCCACGAAGTTAATTTTGCCAAAAATGCCTATTTGCCATTTTATCAGGAAATTAACTTAGTATTTCAATGAAATTAATTGAAATGGACAAAATTCCCTGGATGTTGATGTCAGCTCCATCCTGTGATTGGCCAGGGTGTGCAACATAATGCAACATAAATCAAACCAGTCTTGACAAGCTGACGATAAAACAATTGTTTTGAAACATGTCCAAGAACAAATCAACATTAATATTGAGGTAAGATGATCAAACTAAAAATAATATAAATAAAATAACCTCAAAATATCACTTCCTAAAATTAAATATTAAGATATTACAGACTCGAAATAATTTGAGAAATATTGTTTTTGGACATCTCTTCCAAATGAGAGAATTGAAATACTCATTTGGATTGTGAGTTTTGGCATGTAGGCATTTTCTCAGCAGTTCTGGATCACAAACTGCTTGATAAATTGGTTTGTCAGCATTACCTCTCCTGGAAGACTGTTCTTGTGGACATATTTTTCTCCAGTTTTTGTTTTATTCTATATTTACACCATGTTTCAGAGTAAAGGCCATGTTGAGGTTTGTCATCTGTTGATAAGTAATGAAACCAAGACGGAAGGTTATTTTACATTGCATCTAATAGCATTTCCATAATAATTCTAGAAAATATCAATTCTTTTCTTGGACAGTCTGTTTTTTTCCCCTCAATTAGCATTCCATCTTTTATAACTTTGCTCTTATTTTTTTCTACAAGTCTTCACAGTCTTCCACCCATTTCCTTTTAAAAATGACCAATACAAAATGAGCACTGACAAGCACAAATTAACTGCCTCAGAGATCAATGTCAAATCTATAATTCTATATCCACTGTTTATTTCATCAGCACTACTTTGTACATTTATACCTGAACCAATTTTACCCTCAGAAGCACTTGGTGGTGTCTGTGGCGGACCAATTCTAACATATCCTGTACTGTTATGTTTTGTACTCAGAATTTGAAACTTCTTAATTTTTCTGAATATTCTTTCAGACATTCCCATTATATATAGATAGATAGATCATCGGTTGATTAATGTCTTTGACATCGTCCGATTCCTAATAGCCAGTTTTGTCGGTCCATCCAATCTCCTGGTTGTAGATGTTTCTCCTTCATATATAAACATATTCCCTGACTCCAGGAGGTTTTAGGTATTCCTCTGCTTCGTCTTCCCTCAGGTTTCTATTCCATAACAGATTTCGGTAGTCAATCCTCTTCCATTCGCTGGACATGTCCGTACCATCTTAATTGCTGAGTTTTAATATAATCTAAAATAGTGTCTTCAATCTTCATTTTCTCCCTTATAACTGAGTTCCTAATTTTTTCTCTTCTTGAAATTTTTGCGGCCCTTCATATAAAATCCATTTCCGTTGCCATAAGGTACTTATTTGTTTTTGTTGTTAATGGCCAAAGTTCTGCTCCATAAGTAATGATGCTTTTAACAATTGTATGATATATATTCATTTTATTTTTATTATTTATATTTTTATCCCACAATATTCCATTGAGGCAAGCAATTGCAAATTTTCCTTTATTATTTCTATTTCTTATTTCCTCTTCATAACTCCCATTTTTATTTATTTTAATTCCTAAATATGTGATCTCACTACAAGATTTTATTGATTCTCCAGTCTCCAAAATTAAATTTTGTTCTGGTTCACCAATTGATAAATATTTTGTTTTTTTCATGTTCAAATTTAATCCCCATTTTTTATATTCTTCTATTAATTTTCTAGTCATATATTCTAAATCTTCATAGTCTTGTGCAATTAACAATTGATCATCTGCAATATGTAAGTTGTATAAAGTTTTGTTGCTTGAAATAGGAATTCCCATGCTTGAACATTTTCTCCTCCAATTCTTTAATATTTCATGTACATATATTTAAACAGAGTTGGTGATAGACAACAACCTTGACAAAGACATTTATCGTGAAACCATGTGACAATTTACTGCCAATTTTAATTTTAGGTATATATATATATATTTACAGAGTAATGGAGAAATAAAATATACTTCACAGAATTTCAAAATAGTAAAAATTCACACTAACAACAAAATAAATATGCGCTAACCATGTGCTACCATAAAATTTAAACAACAGCCTTCTGCATAAGGCCCGATGTATCTTAGATTTCTATCTGTTCATAAATTACAAAATAGTGCCTTCTAGATCTCGGTTCTCTATGTTCTAGATAATATACACTTACATGCCTGCAAAATAAGCAGTAAAATAGAACATAAAACTAAAGATGACAGCAAGCACGAAAATAAGGTGGGCGTGGCAGATGGCAGCACCTTGTAAATTAACTTTTTTTTAAGCATAAGCAATTCGAATTGCGTTATGAAACTTGGAGAAATTATAGTTGAATGCCAAAACTATCAAAAGATGAAATAAAAAAATTAAGATTTTTAGAATTTTCTGCTTACATGTCACCTTAAATAATGTTAAATGTGCATAATACTCCTTATTTCCATTTACTATTATTTGTTTAACTTCTTCCTCCAATCAATTGTGTCCATTCACTATTGAACCCAAATACTTAAATGCTGACACTGATTTAATTTGACTATTATCTATTTGTAGATCATCTGTATTTTTATCGAAGTTATTACATTTTAGGTATTTTGTTTTATTTGTATTTATTATCAATCCAAATTGCAAATTCCAATTAATAAATTTAAATATTTTATTTTTGCAGCCTGTTGAAATGGACGAGTGTACAAACAATGAAGAAAGCATGGTTGTTGATTCATGCGAAACCAAGGAAGACAAGGTAACTGAAGAAACAAATAAATAATAATCAATTGAGTTGGTGTTTAAATAAATAATAGTTTAAAAGAACTAAAACAACACGCTTTATTAGAAACCGAACTGAAAAATGAAAAATAATTTTAATTTCCAACACGCTTGGGATAAAATTGAAGTGGTCAACAAAAAAATCATCTCCAACACATCTAGAATAAAACTAGAGTTATCTACAAAAAAAATAATTTTACCATCAAAAGCGTGTGGTGCTCTATATCAATTAATATATTTGATAATAAACAGATTTCGTAAAAGTAAAATCTCTAAGAAGAAAATGTAAAAACCATAAAAAGCACCCCACGCTTTTGATGGTAAAATTATATTTTTTTTATAGATAACTCTAGTTTTATTCTAGATGTGTTGGAGATGATTTTTTTGTTGACCACTTCAATTTTATCCCAAGAATGTTGGAAGTTAAAATTATTTTTCATTTTTTAGTTCGGTTTTCTAATAAAGCGTGTTGTTTTAATTTTTTAAACTATTATTTATTTTTTAGTTTGGTTTTCAAATAAAGTGTGTTGTTTTAGTTTTTTTAAACTATTATTTATTTTTTTAATTTTTAGTTTAATTGATTGTCATAAATGAAAATTTAATTGCTTAATACTCTTCTAAAAAAAATCTGAGCCGAATTTGAACCAGCAATCTATTGATTTTACTGAAATTATATACCACTATAGTCCACCGCTCTACCAACTTAGCTCTTACAACGATTGACTAAAAAGTCTGCTACCTATTATACCGGTTTTTTATTGTTTTGATTTTCTGATGATTCTGGTCAGGATTTTAGAAAAAAATGATGACATTAACGTATTGTCATGGGTCCTTTACAAGTATATAAAGTTTCAAGTCGATCCTATGTTTTTAAATGGGTGAAAATCATGTTCAAAGATTCCGTTACATAGATACAGGTCCATTACATAGACAGATACAGGTCAAGCTAATATAAAACGTGTAAAAAATGTTTTGAACACTTTGAAGATGAGAAGAACTCAGAGCTGAGTTATATACTGTATCATAAAAGTTTTGAAAATATTAGAAATAAAAAACCAAAATTAAGCAAGTTACGGTAACTCTTCTTCTTTTTATCTGGCACTAGAGCTCGATGTTAGGCCTTGGCCTCCTGTATTAAGCCCCTCCAAATCTACCTATCCAGTGTCTTCCTTTTCCAGTTCCTCATTCCTAGAATCTTGCATCACAGCTCCAATCCATCTGTTCATTGATGTTCCCACTCTTCTCTTGTCCCGCATAGTTGTACAGAGAATTTTCTTTGGGATATGTTTATTCTCCATGCGATGAACATGCTCCTCCCACTCAAGACTTTTGAGATTAACCATCTTGGAAATAAGTCCAATACTTACTTACTTACTGGCACTATCGAACCCATAGGTTCAAGGCCACACGGACATAAGCTCTCCATACATCCCTATCCTGAGCTAATGCTTTCCAATCATTCCCTGTATCATTCTTGGTCTACCAACTGGGCGTTTTCCCTCTGGCTTTCCTACAAGAAGCCTCCATGCAAGTCTTTTCCCCATATGTGCAACATGTCCTGCCCATCGCAGTCTATGAGACTTAACTGTTCTTATTATATCTGGCTTCCTATAAAGACCATGTAGTTCATTGTTACATAGTCTTCTCCATTCACATGTCTGATCATCTCTCTTTGATCCAAAAATTTTTCTAAGAACTTTATTCTCAAATACTTGTAATCTCGTTTCCTCCCTTAAAGTGGGTCCATGTTTCACACCCATATAATATAACTGGTAGAATAATAGTTTTATATATTTTCAGTTTAACTTTTTTGAAAGGAGTTGGGACATCCAGAGTCTCTGTAGTGCATAATAGCACGCATTTCCAGAATTGAGCCTACGTTTAGTTTCTTTGTGCATCTCATTCCTATTTGTGATTATTGTTCCTAGGTATTTGAATTCAGCCACTTCCTCAAAATTTTGCTCATTTGTCATTAGCTGTCCATTATATAATGTATTTCTACGTGTGACCATATATTTAGTTTTATTGATATTTACTTCCAGTCCTAATTTCTTAGTGTTACTCAATAGTGTGGGCGTGTTGTCCTTTAGTATCTCCTCGCTATCGGCCAATAGTACCACATCATCAGCATAAACTAACAGCTTATTAATACCATTGAGTCCAATACGAATAAAAATTAATAAGGAAATTTATATGAATACTTTAATGTATGCAGAAGTCAGAGAATGGTTTACAAAGAGCCATTTACACATTGAATCAATTAGGACTCTATTATAATCTTAAAGTCTCAACTTCAAAAACTAAAGTTATGGCTTTTCAGGTAAACTGCCAGTCAGAGCAAAAATAGTAATCAATAATGAAATAATAGAACAGATAGCACACATTAACTATCTTGGTTCAGATATAACATATAGCTATGATTGGGATATACAGAATAAATTAAACCGTTATCAAATTATCTGCGGCACCATAAGAAGAATCGTCCGAAAGACTCGAAGAGAAATTCAGTTCAGGTTTTATAAAATTATGGCTGTTGTTCTTTTATATGGATCTGAATCAAAAAAAAATAACTCGCACATTCAAGCCACTGAAATAAATAGCTGTAACGAATTTGTATTTAACCTTTTCACTGCTGAGATATTTCCAGCCTTTCTAACCCTCCTTGCTGAGTTATTTTTACAATTATTAAAATATTTTTAAATATTATCCTACCATGCTGAAAGTAATAAATATATTTAGAAGACTCACCTTACATGATGTAGATTGTTATATATTTTCCAGAAACACAGAAATATCAATTTTAAATTGCAGGGGTAAATACCACACGCAATACATCATAAAGGGTTGTCCACAACTGGCCACAAATGTACACAAAAAATCTACCCATTCAAGTTTTATAAATTTTAAACTATTTTCTTCTTAAACTAATCATACTTCAACACGTTTTTCTTAGCACATTTAAAATTATTTTATAATAAAATTATTTACGAGTGTTAATTTTTAATTAGGGATGTACAGATATATAATGAAAGTAATTTTCTAAATCATATTTTCTGACTTAAAAATAAATAATATTTATTAGTTTCTTCTGAATAAGCTGCATAATACTTAGAGGAAAAAATAATTCAAAATAACTAAACACTTTAGAATCATCACTTAAGCCTGCATTCACCGAAATTCCTGAATTTTCACTTTTGAAATTGTGAACAGTAGGCATAAAATTTCCGCTACACCATTGGAATAAATCACTTGAACCACAATTTATTTTTGGCGACTGCAGTACCGGCATGGAATCATTTTTCTTCAATATCACTATCACCACTATCTTCAGGAATATATACTGCATCATCACAATCACTAATATCCGATAAATCAGAATCTAATGTTTCCAAAACTTGAACCAACTCCACATCAGAAAGAAAAACACGACTTGAAGAGGCCATTTTTGTCATCCCTGGAATTCGTAATCACGTGACCGCCAGCAGACAGCTAGCGCGTTGAAAATTACTTCTTTGTGCATAGGTCTGGATTTTTTTTAATAGGGGGCGACTCAATGCAGGGAGAAATATGGAATAAGTTTATTTAGGTTCCTAAGAGATGGCAGTATATTAATATTTAATTTTAGGAAGTTATATTTTGAGGTTATTTTAATTATATTATATTTAGTCTGGACATCTTACCTCAATATTAATGTTGATTTGTTCTTGAACATGTTTCAAAACAATTCTGTTTTATCGTCAGCTTTCCCAGACTGGTTTTATTTATGTTGCATTATGTTGCACAACCTGGATGTCGATGTCAGCTCCATCCTGTGGTTGGCCAAAGAACCTCCAAACAAGGTCACCCTCCATCGGAATATCAAAATTCATAACTCTGTTTCTGTTCTTCTGAATATAATTTTTTTCCCAAATAGTCAGCTCTTTTGTATTTTTTAACTGTTTTAATAACTTAGTGTCTGAATTTATATTATGTTTTTTCAGACCAAACATGAGCAGCAACTGCAGATTTTTCAATTTCTCCATTTTTAATATTTCTTATGTGTTCTTTGGTTCTAATTTTTAGGTTTCTTTTTGTTTTTCCTATATATATCTTTTCACAACCCATGCATTCAATTTGATATATTCCTGACTTTTTATTTTTATCAGTTTTTTCATTTTTGTTGGTTTTTATTAGTTTATTTAAACTGTAGTTATTTTTTGGGTTTGATGAAAAAATGGTACATAAAAGGATAGAAAAGTATAAAAAACAAAAAATGATAAACAGAAGTAATCTTGAAAAAGAAGAACCACCTATGAAAAAATATAGGAAATTCACATATCACCCTTGGGTACATAATAAATTTCAAAAGGTATTTGAGAAGTTTAATATTAAATTAGCACCAAAAATCTGCAGTTGCTGCTCATGTTTGGTCTGAAAAACATAATATAAATTCAGACACTTTAATTATTAAAACAGTTAGAAAAATACAAAAGAGCTGACTATTTGGGAAAAAATTTATATTCAGAAGAACAGAAACAGAGTTATGAATTTTGATATACCAATGGAGCGTGACCTTGTTTGGAGGTTCTTTGGCCAACCACAGGATGGAGCTGACATCGACATCCAGGTTGTGCAACATAATGCAACATAAATAAAACCAGTCTGGGAAAGCTGACAACAAAACAGAATTGTTTTGAAACATGTTCAAGAACAAATCAACATTAATATTGAGATAAGATGTCCAGACTAAAAATAATATAATGGCAGTATATGCCTGCTTAGTTTGAAAGCAATGCAATAAGTATTATATAACTAGCAGGTGCTTGAAGTTGAGAACGGATATACACGCCCATAGCACGGCAAGCATGTTCTTTGCCAACGCATATACCCGTTTGTAGCAGTGTAAAGGTTAAATAAATATGAAAACCATATAAAACTTTAACAGTTTTATTTTTATTCAATTTACATAAAAATGGATTTTCATCAAGTAAATGTCAAATCAATTGATTACTGAAAAATATTAGCTCGAATAAGAATGTATGAAAGAAAATTGTTAATAGCCACCTTTTCTAATATTTGTATTATTGCTTAATTAACGATAAGTAAAACTTTTTTTAAAATTTATAAACGAGTTGGATAAAATTATTTTATATCTCATCTCATAAAGTTCCATGTTTTTACGATACCAGTTTCAAAGACCATTTGCCTTCATCTTCAGTCAAAAGAAGCAAAACTATCTTTTGTTAGAAGATAATGACAACATGAGCTAATATAAATTTACAAGATAGAGCATCTCCTATTATAGAACAATTAATTTACTTTCATGAAACTCCAACTGTTGATATTTTGCTGTTACCACCATCTTCTGAACTGCTATCTGGTGTTCATTTTATGAACATGGAAATTAAATTTTGCTCGCCGGGAACTTCAGAATTCTTGATTCTATATTTGTTCTTCTGAATATGTATCTAACAACCACCCATAACACCAATCGACAAGAGGCTACTGATGATAGAGATAAGCTCAGAAACTGCAGTCTAGAAGAAAAAGGATATGAGGTGAGGTAATAAAAACATTAATTTAATTATTATATATCTAACAGTTTGGAAAAAAATATATATTCAGAAGAACACATATAGAACCATGTGTTTTTAAGTTTCTAACGAGAAAATTTAATCTACAAGTTCATAAAATCGACAACAGATGTCAGTTTGGAAGATGGTGGTAACGACAAAATTTGAACAGTTGGTGATTGACTGAAGATGAAGGCAAATGACCTTTGAAAACGGTATCGTGAAAACATGAGGTGAGATGTAAAAACTTTATCCAACTCTTTTATAAACTGAAAATTATTTCATACTGTTATTTCCTACTGTAATTTTGATTGAAAACTTTATTTTTTTTGTAGGAAGGAGAAAGTGCAATAAAGGAGAAGACAAAAGAACTAAGAAAGAAAATAATAAGAACTAGAGTGAGGGTAAAACAAGGCAAGTCACTACCAAGATTTTGTAAAGGAAATCCAAATAAATCACAACAAATTATTCCAATAATGGTGACATATTATCCTTCTGTTATTAAAATGAGTATTCCACATGATTTGGATTTGAATCTGCAAATGGAGCGGCCTGATAAAATCACACAGGTAAGATATTTTAGTGGTGTAACTAACAATATATGACAAGATATTGGGTAGGTCTGGTCCCATACACTCCCCAAATCCCTCGCAATACTGGATAGTACTGCTCCCAAATATTATCCAAATCTCTCATGATATTGGTTATATATTATATTCCTTGATATAAATCAAATGTTTTTATTAGATATTTTATTCAATACTAGTGTACCCGGCAGACGTTGTCCTGCCCGAACGTTCAGTTCTCATGTCATGGGCGAACGATAAAAATATGTTACTTTTTTACCATAAAATTCAGCAATTAGGACATAATTAGATATTATTAAATAAGTTCGCAAGAAAACCTCTTACAGCCGTCTGTTGTAGCTCAAGAAATATGAATAATGACGTCACATAGTCATGAACATTAGAATTGTACCCTCCTTTGCAGATAAGCTAAGAACCGTCATATAACAATTATATTAAAGTGGAAAAAAAAAAAAAGATAAATTGATGAGAATGAGTCAAAACAGTTTTTTTTCCCCCCCACCTAGATTTCATTTCTGACCCATACTGGCCGAAATACCATAAGAATTAATTTTTTTTCCCGTAGAGACTCGAACCAGCTTAAGACGCGTAGTTCTGCGCCAAGACTTCTTGCCTTAACCACTCGGCTACAGCGCGAGACTCTTGGTATCAATGAAAGACAAAAATGGTTATTGTGAGTTATCCGTAAGAGATAAGGGACTCTTGGTATCAATGAAAGACAAAAATGGTTTTTGTGAGTTATCCGTAAGGGATAAACATATGTTGTTGCGGACTTTTTTGTAGAGCTTTTTGAGATATTCAATTCTGTGTACATTAATTTTGTGTATTTCTTATGATTTAGGCAGTGTAAGACATTTAAGCGTCCAAAGAGCTACTTTTTTCACGTTTTCCACTACAAAGAGGGATTTTTAAGGGTGTAAGAGTTGAGTATCACAACTCTTATAGCCTATGTTCATTCCGGGAATCTCCTGAACATTTTGCAAAAAAACCCATCACAATCGGATCAACGGTATGGCCGCACATAAAGTACGAACAATCAAATATACAAACAAACAAACATTAATTTTTATATATAAGATTTATGCCGTTTCAACTCAGCCTCTGACATAAATGAGTGCTATGTTCTAGGGATAAAGGCAGTCATAATTTAGGGCTGATATCTCGTGTAGATTGTCTATAATGGTAGGAAACTTAACATCCTATAAACCTAAGGTTTCCATAAAAGCCTACAGTGGAATCAATTTATTTATTTATTTATTTATTTATATATATACAAAAAATGAATGTATGTATGTTTGTTTGTTTGTACTTTATGCACAGCCATACCGTTGATCCGACTGCGATAGGGCTTTTTGCAAAATGTTCAAGAGATTCCCGGGATGAACATAGGCTATAAGAGAGTTGTGATACTCAACCCCTACACCCTTTCAAATCGTCCTTTGTAGTGGAAAACGTGAAAAAAAAGGAACTCTTTGGACGATTAAATGGCTTATGCTGCCTAAACCATAACAAATACACAAATACACAGAATTGAATATCTCAAAAAGCTCTACAAAAAAGTCTGCGACAGCATATGTTTGTGTCTTACGGATAATGCACAATAACCAGTTTTGTCTTTCATTGATGTCAAGAAGATCGAGACAAGTAGATTCCCAGGCAACACCGGGTAATCTTAAAATAATTACGATATATATTTAAAATTGGGGGCACGCCATAGCGTAGTGGTTAAGGTACTGAGCTACAAGCCGGAGGGTCGAGGGTTCAAGTCCCGTTGGGGTCAGGATTTTTAAACTGACCCGAACCCTCTGGCAGCACCATGGCCCTGGGGTCGACTCAGCCTCTAACGGAAATGAGTACCGGACGCTTGTTCTGGGGGTAAAGGCGGCCGTCACGCAGGGCTGACAACCCGGCTGACATAAAGTGCCGATTGTCTAGAAAAAGTGGGAGCCTTAACCTCCTACTACCCCAAGGGCCTCCAGGCCTGTTGTGGGATCACTTTACTTTATTTAAAATTATTTTTCATTATACTTATTCAATTAATCATAAGAAACACATTAATTTTAATCTTTCAGCTCATTTATGCCAAGAAGATTAGGATGAGTAGATTCCCAGACAATGCTTGGTAAACAGCATGGTGTATCGAAAAATAATTATGATATAAATTTTCCCTTTTACTTACTTAACTAAACATAAAACACATTAATTTTCGTATTTCAGCTCATTTGTGTCAAGAAGATCCTGATAAGTAGATTCCCAGGCAATGCCGGGTAATCAACAAGGGGTATCTAAAAATATAAATTTATAATTGTTTTTCCTTTCACTTTTTTTTTTGTGATCCCATAACAGGCTTCAGGAGGCCCTTGGGGTAGTAGGAGGTTAAGGCTCCCACTTTTTCTAGACAATCGGCACTTTATGTCAGCCGGGTTGTCAGCCCTGCGTGACGGCCGCCTTTACCCCAGAACAAGCGTCTGGTACTCATTTCCGTTAGAGGCTGAGTCGACCCCAGGGCCATAGTGCCGCCAGAGGGTTTGGGTCAGTTTAAAAATCCTGACCCCAACGGGACTTGAACCCTCGACCCTCCGGCTTGTAGCTCAGTGCCTTAACCACTACGCTACGGCGTGCCCCCTTTTCCTTTCACTTATTCAACTAAACATAAAAGCACATTAATTTTAATTTATTTAGGCATAGCAGCGTACGCCGGGTATTAGCTAGTATATAATAAATTATGTAGAAGAATTGAATGGCTGTAGGATGAATACTGGTAAAAAAGGTTTTAAACTCCATACTAGAAAGTAAGAGAAGGGTTGGTAGACCCAGTTGAGATGGTTGGATGATGTACAGGAAGATCTAAGAACAGACTGGAATCCAGAATTGGAAATCAAAAACACGTGATCAAAGTGAATGGATGGAGAAGAAGGACTCTAGCACCAATGAAGAAGAAGATACGAGGGCGGATCGGAAGGTAACGCACAATAATTTTTTTCTGCCTTGGTATTGCAGCTAGAATGTTGAAATTTCACAGAGATATAGTTTGAAGTTTTCACTACAGATGGTACTTTTTTCTCAGGTGCACCTCTTGCGAGAGAAGCTTGAACTATGCAACAAAGATGGCGCGCATGCTACAGTCGTCCACCTGTGAGGATCGGAAAGTAACGCACAATAATTTTTTTTTAAAAAGTTTAATAGTAAAAAAAAGGAAAAAAAATCACAAATGAACTTACATCTTTTACCTACTTTTCGACATAGTCACCAACTTTCTCAACACATTTTTCCCACCGCGTTACCAGTTTCAATATGCCCTGTTCGTAGAAGTCCGTTTGGTTGGAGTGTAGCCATCTGCGCACTGCTGATTTCACTTCCACATCTGTCTCAAAGCGTTTGCCGGCCAGGAATTTCTTCATGGGACCAAACAGATGCACACGCCAGTCGTTCAGAATTGCCGCCTCAATGCCTCTGACATTCTGCGGATTGCTGCTGTTGTCGGCCGGCCGGAGCGTGGCGAATCACTAAGGTTCACGCGTCCCTCTTGGAAGAATGTGCACCACCTGGAGACATTGCTACGGTCCATACAATCATCCCCATACACGCCACGCATGTCCCTGTGAATTTCACTGGGTTTATGCCCTTTGGCCCACAAAAATCGAACAACACTTCTCTGTTCCTCACAGGTGGACAACTGTAGCATGCGCGCCATCTTTGTTGCATAGTTCAAGCTTCTCTCGCAAGAGGTGCACCTGAGAAAAAAATACCATCTGTAGTGAAAACTTCAAACTATATCTGTGTGAAATTTCAACATTCTAGCTGCAATACCAAGGCAGAAAAAAATTATTGTGCGTTACTTTCCGATCCGCCCTCGTATAATATAATAAATTATATATCTTGGTGAAATAATTCAGGAAAATGGAATTAAAACTAAAGGCAATAAAAGTAGATGCGAAAAAATGGAAACAGCATTTCGGCTTACTCACAACACTTATAATAAAAAATGCATATTTGTACATACAAAATTATGACACTATGACACTGTAATTAAACCAGAGTGCCTCTATGGAGCAGAAAAAAAGATATCGAAAATATAGTGAAAAAAGAATGCAAAATTATAAGAAACGTTTTAGGTCCACAAGTAATAGATGAAGCATTTAGACTCAGAAGTAAAAAGGAAATAAAAATATATACAGACATTCATAGTGATATTAGAGAACAAAGGTTAAAATTTTATGTTCATATTAAATGAATGAACTCAAATAGGCTTACAAAACAGATAATGGAATTCTACGAAAACAGAAGTAAAGCTCCAGTGGATACTATGAAGTCGAAAAGGACTTAAAATTGGCAGGAATTACTAAAGAAGATATCCCAAACAGAGATATATTTAGAATTAAGGTGAATAAGTTGATCAAGAGGACAAACCGAAGAATAAAACTGGAACAACTTGGACAGATGATAGAAAACAAGCTCATAGCAAAAGAATGAATGAAATTTGGGCTCAAAGGAAACGCCTCTAAGTACTTTGCATAGTCCTACATAGGCTCATCCGCAATCAAAAAAAAAGAAATTGTATTTTAAAAAATTCTCTGAGTCCATCTTCCTATTTACCAACTAACATTTTTTAAATAGCATATAATTATCTGAATTATAAAGTATAAAAAGGGCAACTAATATCTGTCAAAGAGTGCCTTGTTGCCAAATCCTGCTTTAAATACATTTAATAACTTATGTAAGATTTTCAATGAATGAATGAGTCAATTCTTATCTTACCTCAAATTTCATGCTTTTTTAAACCCAGGGACACAGTTTTCAAGAGGACATGCCTCTTATCCTTAACCAATATTATGATACCGGGTTTTCGTTTGAATCTTCATCTATAACCCTGCCATCTTGTGCTGATTTCACGAACTTTGAGATCAAGTCCAGTTCATTGGAAATTTAAAAATTCATTGATCTAAATTTATTCCTCTGAACATTTGGAAAAATCTTTGGAATTGACAGTTTGGGAGAAGATATATGTTCAGAGGAACAAATTTAGATCCATGAATTTTGAAATTTCAGATGAACAGGACTTCATCTCAAAGTTCATCAAATCAACACCAGATGGCAGCGTTGTAGATGAAGATTCAAATGAAAATCCAGTAGTCATAATATCGGCTGAGGATTAGAGGGATGTCCCCATGTAAACTACAGTTCCCGTAAATTATATTTGAAGAGAAAAATTTTCGCTTAGACCGAGACTCCAACCCGGGACCTTTGGCTCGGTCTAGGCAAAAATTTTTCTCTTCAAATATAATTTATCCTTCAGTGAGAGGTGTTAAATCAATAATAAAAACATCAATAGAAGCCCTACCGGCTTTATAAAGTAGTGTTAAATTCCCAATAAATGTCTTCTTAACTAAGAAGCCGCCATTTGGAAAGATAGAAGCAAAGATTTTAAGGCATTTGGTGCAAGGAAATTACAACGTACATAAGAGAAAAATTTGCATCTAGATCGCAACTTGTCCCGGTAGCTCAGTTGGTAGAGCATTTGGCACGGAAAGCCAAAGGTCCCAGGTTCGAGTCTCGGTCTAGGCAAAAAAATTTCTCTTCGAATATAATTTATCCTTCAGTGAGAAGTGTTAAATCAATAATAAAAACATCTACGGTTCCCGTATTTAAAAAACATTAAATATGTGGTAAGATAAGAACTGACTCATTCATTCATTGAATTAAGAATCTTATAATGTTATTTCCCATATTTAACTATGAATGTAAGAATTTGTTTGAATAAACTGTTATAATATTTATTATATTTTCAGAGATCTACTGTTGATCACATTGTGGACATTTTGTTGGCATACAATATCAAGGAATTAGAACATGAGATTAAAAATTCTTTTGAGAATAATCTTTGGCTCTTCCAAGAATTTGTGGAATTGCACAGGAAAAATCAATTATATCAAGTAGCAAGAGCGAGATCTACAACAGAAAGAGACGGTAGCGGTGAGAATCTCCGATCAACTGACAAACCTCTATTTGCAATAACACAAGGTACATTACCATCAGGGAACCAAAAATGCAAACAATGTTTGCGTAAAATAAAAATCAAGAGGAAAATTCAGCGGAAACAACATTGGAGAAGGTTAGAGAAAAAGTATCGAGAATTGAAACTAGATGCGAGGACAATTGGAAACTCTCAACAGTTCTATGCAAAGCTGCATTCTTATGAAGAGGATGCTAATAAATTTAAACAAAAATATGGATCAAAGAAGGCAGTAATTGACTTTACTTTTTATGTAATAAAGAAAGAAGAAAACTTGCCAACTGAACAAAAGACAGATACAGCAACACAAAACACACATACAGCAACTTGTTGGCAGAAAAAAGAAAAACACGATAATGAGAAGGCATACAAATGTCATAACAGGTGTTTGTTACGAGAACATTTGGAAAACAAACGCAAAGAAGCAAGAAGAATCATTCAAAATAATAATCGACCAAATTTAATGATGATGTCTGTTGCTGAAATGCAACAAATCATTGAAGAAGAAGAATCAAGAAATGCAACAGATGAAAATGCCATCGAATATATGATGGCCAGACTAGCTATGTAAAATTGTATATAACGCATTAACGCTGGGAAGACCAGAACTTAGCAGATTGATGGATACAAAGAGTGTTTTGAATTATACAAAATACAGGGTGCAGTATAAATCTGTTAACTGAAAATGCAAGTATATTATTTTCTGTAGCTTACAACATCTATACAAAAAAAAATTACCAAAATTGTTCAAAGTGACCTCCATTGTTGTTTAAGCATTCATGACATTTTTTTAGCACTGATTTGCAGATGTTATCGCATTATCACACATTTTCCCATTATTATCAAAAGTGTTTTCAAATTCCTGTTCAATCAAATCCCCTAAATGTTGGAGGGTCAGTGGTTTTGTACCAAAAACATTGTTCTTTAAAGTTCCCCACATTGAAAAATCACATGGCATGAGGTCTGGTGATCTAGGTGGCCAATCAATTTTACCATGCCTTCCAATCCACATTAGCTAGCTAGTTAGCTAACTATCTCACTAACTCACTGGCACTATCGAACCCATACGTTTGTCCCGCATAGACATAAGCTTTCCATACATCGCTATTCAGGGCTAATGTTTTCCATTCATTCCAGTATAATCTACTTCCCTCATCATGGTTAATCAGTTTCCAATGACGCTACACCCAAATAATTTTCTTTTACACTCAAACTTTTATAACACCCTGTATTTCAGACAAATCTCTATTTTGTAGCCTGTTATTAATATTCATACATTTTATATTTTATTTTTCCTTTTAGACATAGCATTTTTTGTCATGTTCATTTCATTTCTACAATTTTCAACATTTGACAAAACTTTAGATGAAATTAGAATTTTCCATTGCAAACTCAAAACACAAAATGGCATTGTAACACTTTTTCCATAGGAAATCCATTTCTTTTTTAGAAAAGCTTTTGAGATTACATGATAACACAAGCTTGGGAAAAATAATAAAACTGTATCCAACATACGTAATTTTATATTTGACCCGGTGAATGCAAAGTTCTAGTCTTTTTAATGTTAACAACCATGTCATAACTTTAGAACTGAACAAAATATGTTCTATACTTTTAATTTTACTAATTATTTAATGATGATTATAATGATTGTAAAATTTATGAAACCTGTTTATAGCATATTTACAGAAATGGTATTAGAAGATACTGGGATATAAGGCCATACTGTATAACTTGTGTTTCTCCCTCAACTACAGAGGTCATCTTCAGTGGAGAGTTCTTCTAGGTGGTGTTCTCTGGTTGGAAGCTCGGCCGACCAGAAAACACCACCTAGAAGAACTCGTCACTGAAGGTGCCCTCAGTAGTAGAGGTAGAAACACCAGTTATGGATCACGACTTTAATAACCCGAAATCTTCTAATACGATGGCTACTGTTCATAAAAGCCTGCATTGTACAATATTTACAGAAAGTTAAAAGTGACAAAAACTGATGCAGTGGTCATAGTTGCCTTCTTCTAAAGCTCTAAATACATTTTTATATTATTCTGCATAAAGTGAAAATATTTACATCTTCAAAATGTATCATATGTTACATTGAATTTGTCATGACTACTTTTAAAATTCATAATGAATCACCGTTGAGTACAAAAGTTAAATTGAGTAGCTGATATATTGGTTGTCCACAACTAATTATAACTACAGTTTAATCACTTCGCCCATCAAATCACTTTGAAAACTTTTCAGAATATGTTCCATTATCTGCATTTAAAGTAGTACTAGGTGTCTGGTTTTTCTGTAAAGAGAATTTAGGTTGTTGGGCATGTTTTCGTTTAATACGTTTATATTCTTAGGTTCTTTTAAAATTCTTATTTCTTCAAGGTTGTTAATTTTACATTTGTTATAAGTGTTGTTGTTGATTGCATTGAACTAATGTTGCACACAGAGAATAACAAGTATAAATGAACAATTTATATATTAAATTTGGGAATTTTTAACATTATGAGGTTCAATTCATAAGAATTAAATTAATCTTCATTATTTCTTACCTCATACTTCTATACTTCTTTAAATACAGCACTGCAGTATCGGCAACTTCTTGTCACCATCGTCAGCTGTTTTCAAGATTGTCAATTTTTACTTTTGTTGATAATTAAAAAAGTAAAAATTGACAATCGTGAAAACAGCTGACGATGGTGACAAGAAGCCAATAATTATCAACAAAAGTAAAAATTGACAATCGTGAAAACAGCTGACGATGGTGACAAGAAGTTGTCGATACTGCAGTGCTATATTTAAAGAAATATAGAAGTATGAGGTAAGAAATAATGAAGATTAATTTAATTCTTATAAATTAACAAGCTTGAAGAAATGTTCTATTACAGGAAATATCATTATGAGGTTTAATTTAAAATAAAATCTCATCTCATATCATCATCATCTTCCAGGGATTAAGCCTATTGGCTCATTCCAGTTTCATGAAAGCTAGAATTGTTAAAATTGTTCAGACCATCTTCTGTGTGCGACCAACATTTCTCCTTCCGTGCGGTTTATAATTTAGCAATAATTTTGAAAATCCTCCTTCTGGCATTCTATCAATATGTTCTTTCCAGTCGTTCCTATATTTAATTATTCGGTCTGTAAGTTTGAAAATATTTAGTTCCTTTCTTATATCTTCATTTCTTTTCTTATCCAGCAGAGTATATCCTGCTATATTTCTTAAAAATCGCATCTTAGCTGCTTCCAATCTTTGTTCTTGTCTTTTAGTGACCAGGAAGAAGTAAAATTTTTAAAAGAAGCTAAGAATCTGTTGAATGAAACATGCACAACGACCTAAACTCTATGTACAAAATACAACCAAAGACATCTAGTACCATTTTAAATTCTGATGATGGAACATGATTCTAATTTTGACACACTGATTAATCTGAAATTTTAATCAGTTAAGGACAAATGGATTTTTAAGCTTATAACCTTTTTCAAGTTATGTATATAGGAAATAACACTATGAGATTTTTTAATATTGTTTATTTTTTTCTTTCACTCACCTCATACTTCATAACTCCTCGCAGACCCGGGTTTTGTCACATCATTTGTGACATTCTCAATGCTGTGTCACGTTCACAACTGACGTCCAAAGGCCTTCTATCCTTCTAGCCATTGGACGTCAGTTGTGAACGTGACACAGCATTGAGAATGTCACAAATGATGTGATGAAACCCGGGTCTGCGAGGAGTTATGAAGTATGAGGTGAGTGAAAGAAAAAAATAAACAATATTATAATCTTTTATTTTAAAACTATGTCCATTTCTGGAAAGAGTTAATTTAATATGGTGCAGCTAAATTTTAATCTTTTACCATGAATGTCTATTGTGACAAAAATTCAAATACTATTTTTTAATTAAAGTGGGAAGCTATGAAAATAATCGGTTAAATACAGCATTTGCTATAATAAAGAATATTTTATACTATCAATCAAATATCCAAAGGCAAAGATGATTGTTACACTGGATTATTTATCACTTTTCACTATCTGTGAACAGACTGTAGAATGATAATACTTGATTCAATATATTGTGAGGTTACAACCATAGGATTTTATCTGACTATTTTAATTTTTCAAGAGAATGATTTAAAATTTTATAATTAAATATAGGATAAGGTGTGCATAATAATGATTGATCTGCACTATTATAAACATTATGGACAAAACATGAATGTTAATCAAAATTTAAATGGGAAATGACACTATCAGATATTTTCAATTTAGAAAATGTTTTTATATCTCACCTGATAGAGTTCCATGTTTTCATGATACTGGTTTCAAAGGTAATTTCACCTTCATCTTCAGCCAAACTCCAGTTGGAATTTAAAACTGCAACCTGACACCGACTCCACTGGTCTGTTCACCACTTCCTTCTGCAGCTTAGCACAGCCATTGCAGGATGACATTCTGAAAATTTAACATTTTCCAATACTGTTATTTTAACACAGTTCCAATAATGGATCATATTATAATGATATTGTGAAAAGAAAAATTAATGTCTGAACCAGAAATCAAATCATGGACCTCTAGTACTCCAGACTAGTGTGTAGCCCACTACACACCATTCCAGACCTGGCACAACCATTAACAATTCTTTCCACATATACAAATCTATAATTCTCATTTCGTTCGCTGTCAGGTAGGTGTCACAACCATCACCAACGGCTGGCTTTGTCTAGAAGTATCTATATTTGAGAATTTGTTAATGGTTGTGCCAGGTCTGGAATGGTGTAGTGGGCTGCACACTAGTCTGGAGAACTAGAAGTCCGCGGTTCGATTCCTGGTTCAGACATTAGTTTTTTCTTTTCACAATATCATTATAATATTCTGAAAAATTATCAACTGGAGTTTGATTAAAGAAGAATGTGAAATGACCTTTGAAACTGCTATCATGAAAACATGGAACTTTATGAGGTAACATTTTCCCCAACTCATTTATAAAATAAATGTTTAAGAAATTACTCTTCAACAACCAATTAATACTGCTATGACAAACAAAAAAAATAAATAAATATATTGATAGAACTCCCTGTTTCTAACCTCACCATGTATTTAAAATACAAAAACGTAAAAAATTAAATAAAATTTGGACTATTGACTCATGGAAGACTTCTCTATATGATGTGTGAAATCATATTCTTTTAATAATTAATTTTAGGAAGTGATATTTTGAGGTTATTTTAATTATATTATTTTCTCTCTGATCATCTTACCTCAATATTAATGTTTATGTTTCAAAACAATTCTGTTTTATCGTTAGCTTGTCCAGACTGTTTTGATTTATGTTGCATTATGTAGCACACCCTGGATGTCGATGTCAGCTCCACCCTGTGGTTAGCCAAAGAACCTCCAAACAAGGTCATGCTCCGTCGGTATTTCAAAATTCATAACTCTGTTTTTGTTCTTCTGAATATATATTTTTTCCCAAATAGCTCTTTTGTATTTTATAACTGTTTTAACAATTTATATTATGTTTTTCAGACCAAACGTGAGCAGCAACTGAAGATTTTTATGAGCATCAACTGCAGATTTTTCTATTTCTCCATTTTTAATATTTCTTATGTGTTCTTTGGTTCTAATTTTTAATAACATTAATATTGAGGTAAGATGGATCAGACAGAAAATCATATTCTTTTGTTTAAAGAAGTAAATAGGAATGATTTGATATGTACAGTACTTAAATTAATAGATCTGCTTTTTTCTCAACTACAATGATTGAAAATGTATCTTCAATGTCTTCTGTTCTTACAAAACAAAATTGATATTGGATAGAATTTGCCTGATTATGCTCCAATTAACACATTTGATTTTGATAATACATCTAATATACTTTGCGATTTCCCTAAGTACTTTATCATGGCATTCTTTATTAATATTCAGAATTAGTAAAGAAAGTTGACTTGCCTTTTCCATCTTACATTTTTTTTATTAATTTCAAGTGTGATAAAAAAATCTGGTTTCTTGTTCTCAAGAAAATAACTAAGAACCTGTAAAGATGAAGCAAATGGGTTGAAGCTGGTTGGGCAATTTTGTTAAAAATAGACTATGTTTATTTTAAAATACAATATAAAGTAACATTAAGAAGTTTGTGTAATAATTAAAACATTTTGTCTGTTCATTCTTACCTCTTAGAGTTGTTTTTGTCGACAACATGAGAAAATTCAGTCTGTAATCGCTAACGATGGGGCTAAGAAGCTCTGAAACATATGTTCGACAAAAACAACTCTAAGAGGTAAGAATGAACAGACAAAATGTTTTAATTAATAGACTATGTACTTATAATTTACAGTATGTTTAGAATCAATTTAATATTGTAAACTTGCTTTATATGTGTCACATTTTTACTGATTTTTTTAAATGTTAAAATGGTTACTGTAAGTATTCTGATATAATTCCTTTTACTTCCAAATGTTTATCATTGCATTTTCATATAAGCTATAATTCATGCTTTAATATGTTGATGTTTCTTCAGAATATCTTATAATATAATAATCATCATTATATAAACTTTTACCCATTTTTTTATATTTAACACTTTTGTTCTTTGTAAAAAAAACGAACTAATGTGTTGAAACAACTGTTATTGAAAATTTAAATCTAGGAATATATGTCACTTTTTCAAGATTGTCTTACTCTCTTCTAAATTTATTGGTTTATAATCATTGTCATTATGAATTTTCTTTTCATCCACTTTGTTATTCCCTGCATTTTTTTATGTTGGTTCATTTTGAGTACATGAAAATAAATATTTATCACAACTTTATTTTCATTCTAAATTTCTGAAGAGAGATGATGTAAATGGGATAAAATTTGAATATATATTGAATGATTGATTAATGATTTGAAATTGGGATAAAATACTCCCGATTATTATCCAGTGATGAAGTTTTCTTCCATATCTATTTTCTAACATCGCTGTTACTTCAAAACCTCGTATCTCCACCAATAGCTAAATTTCAGTTTTTAAGTCAAATATAATCGAACCTCAACTGTGTATGAAATCTTAATGAATAAAATCTATTGCACATTGTTCATAGTTGATTACCGAGCATATGAATTCACAAGACTAAAAATTTCAAGTTTAGTTGCCGATGGTTTTGGAGCAACAGCGATGATATCTATATTTATAACTCAAGTAGGGGCAGATTACTGTGACATGTCATACTTTTTTAAACAATTATTTTGAGTAAGTAGTTTGACATTTATATAGGTCTTCTGATGAAAATTTAGTGATTTTTATTGTGCCTTAAAATTCATATTACTCAGGTTTTTAGATTTTTACTCATATTTGATCTAATTTCTTTAATAAAGTAATAATTTTAGGGAATTTTATAAGTTGTCACTCACATAATATATCTATTCAATCAAAATTTTAAAAAATGTAACTTGCAAATTGCATGGTCACTCGCTCAAAGGTAATTTTTTGTTCTTGGAAATTCCTTGAAAGACCAGATCATACACTTCTTTTACAATATGGATTAACAATGTATATTAATTAACAATTAATATAAAATGTTCAATACATTTATTAAATTATATGGTCTTTTTTTTGGGTCATATTTAAATAATTTTAGGTCACAAATGTACGCATATTTTATAATTTTTTAAGTCATAGAAATCTGTCCCATATTTATATGTAACTTGTCTTTAATTAATGATAATTTAATGAACCATATGTTAATAATGTAAAAACAGGAAGAAATATCACAAAGTGTTTTGATAAGGTGTTCATATTTTTAACAGTATTATTATACAAAGTTCCTAAACGAAAGCAATGTTTATTTTGTAAACTGTTTGATAAACAATTTTATATTTTATGTGTAAATAAATATAGCAGATATAAATATTCTAACTCTTGTTTTTTATTCCTTAAAAAATAATTTCAATTCCATTCATTTTCCTTTGCTGTTTTCACATGACTGATTATTTTGGTATAAAGCTAATGATAACATTTTTAGTAGAATCTGATATATCCAACAAAATTCTTCAGAAAATATTTCTTCAGGCTTATTGGCCATGGCTGTGAGGCATAACATTCCCTGACGTTTCATCAGAGACTGGGTCCAGCATCCTCAAGGGTTGCTTGCATTTTTTTTTTAATTTGATATATTTATGGAAATGATTAACAGTGATACAAAACATTCTTTATGTACGACATACACATATCTCTGACCTATATAAAACCTTGGGGGAGATCTACCTTAAGTTACGGCATTAAAGCTTGTACATTGAGAGGGAGTGATAAATGCCGTTAGACATCAATAAGATTAGATAATCAATTGAGTTGGTGTTTACTTGATGAAAATCCATATTTATTAATTAAATAAAAATAAAATGTAGTTTTATTTGATTTTCATATTTATTAAGATATAATTCAGTGACAGCTGTTTCGGTACACTGTACCTTCTTTAGACATGTTAAATTATGAATTATGTTCCAACTGATCTAAGCAACAATACAACAATATTTATTTAAATTTTTTAATTTAACAAACAAGGGGAATTCATTCAAACCAAGTTGAGAATTGAAAAAGTAGTTTGACAAACTGTTAAAATTTTTCAACTTGATTTGTCTGAATCCCCTTTGCCGCTCCAAATTTAAGAATTTAATTAATAAAGATGGATTCATCAAGTAGTAGAACACAAACTCAAGTGGATTATTAAATAAATATTGTTGTTTTGTTGCTTAGATCAGTTGGGAACACAATTCATAATTTAACATGTTTGAGGAAGGTTACAGTGTACCGAAAAACCAGCTGTCACTGAAGTATATAATTTAAAATATGCAAATCAAATAAAAACTATGTTTTATTTTTATTTAATTAAGGGGGGTAAGGATAAGATTTTATGTCAAAAGATGTTATATAGGGAGCATAAAATTATATCTATATTTGGTCCACGACTGTAAGCTTTGAGGTTAGCTTGCCATTGCAGTGAACCCGAATTCAAAATCACTATCAGGTTCAGTTTCTTGGTGGGGGGTTTTCCCAAACTGTAAGACATATGTCATGAAACTTGATGGCCCGAATGGTTCCCTAACATCATGTGACCACCATAATAATCATAATTTATATTTGCCTTAAATAAAGTTTAGGATTAAGGACTCTCCTAGCACATCGCTCATTTCATCACATCAGCGTAACTCCACCTTCGATGCACCTCTACCTCAGAAGTGGGTTACAATTATGCTAATACCAAGAAAGAATACCACTAATGTCAAAGTGACAGTCTGGGACATTAAATGAAAAATATATCTAGATTGGACTACATATTTCAATACCCAATAAATGCCAACCAGATTCCATGAAGAATACCAAAAGAAGTTTTCAAAATTTATTTACAAATTAGGTTTAATGTATGATGACCTCTGACTTATCCTTGTGCCTTCATCAGATGCAGACAGTGAAATTAAGTGCACATCAGAGATACAGAATCCATGATAAAGTGCACAGGTCCTTATTTAGAATAAACGAACAATGCTGTCAAATCTCAGTTATTCAAGGATATAACTCTACCCTGTAGGTTCATGGCCGCTCAGACATAAGCTATCAATACATCCCTATCCCGAGCTAATATTTTCCAAATATTTCTTGTGGTATCCCAGTATCATGTATATGAGTGAAATGAAAGTCTATTCTGTGGTGTTATGGAAGCTGCAGGTCTCACCAAGTTCTACTGCCATAACCGCCATTTTTGAGTCGGGTCCTTGGTCCTGAAGGACAGAGGGGGGGAGGACTACAACCCTCACATTTTCAACACCTGTACATGACAGATCATTTAAAAAGGACAGTGTTTGCCGGCACTCCCCTCCCAGTCAAATAACACAACACAGATAGCAAGCAAGCAGCATCTTTTGTTGGTGATGGTATCGACGACTCTCTCAAGTGTCACGCCCCATGTCTTTAAGTATTTATCTCTGGTGATGATGGCACTTTCCGAAAATCATTTGCAACGATCAATTTATAATTTACAAAAAATAGGTGCCAAATTTAATATGGAAATATCAATTAACAAAACTAAAATTATGGCATTTCATGGGAAGGACCCCATACAAAGTAAAATCTGTCTCCAGAATAAAATTTTAGAGAGATGTAATCAATTTAAATATCTTGGATATTATCTCTCTATCTGGGATGAAAAGGATATCCCTGAAAAAAATACTAGTTATAATAAAAGTTTAGGAATTATTAATCAAGTTATGAAACCATCCCTTGTAAAAAAAAACACCAGATTACGTTTATATAACACTTTGGCTAGACATGTGTTGACCTATGGTAGTGAAGCATGGACACTAAAAAGACAACATGAAAGCAGAATAATGGCTTGTGAAATGAGATTCATGCGCAGAACACCGGGTTACACCAGATGGGATCAGAAAAGGAACACCGATATCTTAAAAGAATTGAAGACTACACCAATTTTGGAATATATTAAACAGTACCAACTAAATTGAAAACACCATCTTGAAAGAATGAGTTCAAATCGGATCCTCAAAGCTGTTTATAATTATATACCAAGAGGTCGAAGATTATGGGTGCGAAACATGGACTCTTACTTTAAGGGAGGAAAGGAGATTATGAGTATTTGAGAATAAAGTTCTTAGGAAAATTTTTGGACCAAAGAGAGATGAACAGACAGGTGAATGGAGAAGACTACATAACAATGAACTACATGGTCTTTATAGCAAGCCAGATATAATAAGAACAGTTAAGTCTCATAGACTGTGATGGGCAGGATGTTGCACGTATGGGGAATGAAAGACGTGCATAGAAGCTTCTTGTAGGAAAGCCAGAGGGAAAACACTCAGTTGGTAGACCAAGAATGAGGTGGGAGAACAACATTAACTATGACTTGAGGGAAGTAAATTATACAGGGAATGATTGGAAAGCATTAGCTCAGGATAGGGATGTATGGAGAGCTTATGTCCGCGCGGCCATGAACCTACGGGTTCGATAGTGCCAGTGAGTAAGTAAGTAAGTAAGAGGTCGAAGATCACTGGGCCATCCTATGAAATGCTGGAGGGAAAATTTTCTATAGGATCGTAACAGGCCTTGGCCTAATACTTGGAAGGAAGAAGAAGATGATTCTAGTAGAGGCAAGGGGAATACTCTTCTCCTTCCTTGTGATCTTTATGTTGCCGTCGCCATCAGAAGTACTCTGGTTGAGATGAGTCGCTTAAGCTTCTTGGTCTTAAAAGTTTCGACTTGAAGTTCTTGTAGAGTGATTTAATGGCTTGTGGTTGTCAGATTTGTTAATAGGAATACTGTAGTTTGAAGCAGTTGTGGGTTTTGTAGGATTTTCGTAATTAATATTAAGAATTGTTGGATTAGGTTTTCGGAATTTAAGAATATCTACATCTAAAACAAAAATATTAGCTCTGAATGGAAAATGTGCAATAAGAACAAAAATAGTGATAAACAATGTAATTATAGACCAAGTTCAGAATTTTAATTATTTGGGATGTCATTTAGGCAATGACAGAAATTTAGATAAACACACTAAAATACAACGATTCAATTATCTATGTGGCACAATTAAACGCACTTTATTGAATAAGACTAGAAAAGAAACTATTTTGAAGT
Source organism: Diploptera punctata (assembly GCA_030220185.1). Taxonomy (NCBI): domain Eukaryota; kingdom Metazoa; phylum Arthropoda; class Insecta; order Blattodea; family Blaberidae; genus Diploptera; species Diploptera punctata. The sequence goes on along the minus strand of JASPKZ010007274.1, from coordinate 86,323 downwards.
TTTACAAAGCATTGGCAGTTCCATCTCTTATATATGGATGTGAAAACTGGACATTAACAAAGGCAGATAGTAAACAAATAGTGGCTGCTGAAATGAAGATGTTGAGAGCAATAACAGGATACGAAAGGACCGATAAAAAGAAAAACGAAGATATAAGAACAGAACTTAATATATTTAATCTCTGTGAAAGAATAACATATTACCAAAATGCTTATCTTCAGCACGTATTACGAATGAATGAACAGCGCATACCATGAAGAATGTATAATTATAAACCAAAAGGGAGAAGAATGTTGGGAAGACCATTGAAGAGATGGAAGGACCAATTCGACCTATAATGAGATCGGAACAGGCCATTGGGTCTAATCCTTGTTGTTGATGATGATGATGGAGGGAAATTGTTTTCTTTTGGTGAAAGATGAAAGCTATAGCTGTCTATACATAAGCATTATTTTTAACCATTGCCATAACAGTTATACGTGAACTCCACGTAAAATATGATGTAACACACGAACATTAAAGCGTCTTTCCTAAGTGATATACATACTATTACAAAGATTTTTAAGTGCCTACATCCCAAAAATTATAGAATATGATCAAACTCTTACATAACAAAGAATTTATTTTTTAATAAAAGCTCTTAGGGACAAGTGAGTCCACTTTTGTTTTTTTTTATATAGCGGACACTTTTTCTTTAGTAAGCATATATCGAAATATTATCATGTAATTAAGATAATCTTCATTTAAACAGTGTATTATAGAACACAATATCTAAGTTTGTTTGATTATAGAACGTAAAATTGTGAAAGAAAATGGATGGGGCAAGTGAAACATCCTATGGGGCAAGAAGAGAGTCTAGCACATAAATTTGAAAAAACGGAAAGAAGTAATCAAGTTTTAGGAACACAAAACATGATTATATCAATTATCTTACAGATGTTACATAAAATTAAATACACAAATAAAAATAACCTATAATAAAATATATAATACACTGTTTAATTTCCATGAACCTAAGAAAGAATACATTAATTCTAAGAAAATTAAATTTGGTTTAGCTTAAATCAATAATTTTCAACCTACACATAAAAATTTGCAGTTTATTTTCACTAGTATGTTTCAAAAATTAAATTATCGCAGCCAGGTTCATTGTCGTGCATCCATTGTTTGCACTTGCTGCTGCTTATCCATTCTTCACAATTTGTTTGGAAATATTTCTCAGAGCAAATGGTCTTTCATCCTCATTTTCTGCTGATGTACAGGCGGTTGGTGCTGCATTGAATTCGAGCAGCGTTGATTTTTGCAGTTTCGAGGACTGTTTTTTGTATTCGGTTTCGTTTTGTTCCTTTTTGTTTTAATTTATCTTCCAACATCGTCTTATATGGTGAACTGGTTATTATTAGTGATTTCTCACGCTTCATATTTCTCCTCTTTTTGTCTCCAATTGTCGAGTTTTTTGGTAGAGGAGATTGTATTGTAAGCCCATGTTTTCCCTTTACAGAGATTTAGGCATCCGTCGCTGTGGCGTAGTTGGTAGAGTCCCTACCTTCCACTCCGGCGACCCGGGTTCGATTCCTGGTGGGGTAGGGGATTTTAAATATCCACCTTGGGTCTGGGTGTGTGTGTCCTCCTTGTGTCTATGTGACGATTTGACAAAACAGGTAAAAAAAAAAGAAAAAGTAAAAGAAAAAGGAAAAACAGTATAAACGAAAAAAATGCAGTTTTTCTGTCCGTCGCTGTGGCGTAGTCAGTAGAGTCCCTACTTTCCACTCCGGCGACTCGGGTTCGATTCCCGGCGGGGTAAAGAATTTTAAATCTCCACCTTGGGACTGGGTGTGTGTCGTGTCGGGTCCTTGTGTTTATATGTGTGAATGAGGAAAAAGGTTAAAAAAAAGTAAAACAACAATGAAAAATAGGTGAATGAGAGGAAAAAAAAAAAGGGCGCTTTCCCCCTACAGGGAAGAATTTGAACCATACTAACTTAGTTACACTTGTTTTCATATAGATGTCATTTTGAGTGGTCCGTGGTCAGCGTTCCGCCTCATACTGAGATCTAGAAAACCAAGGTATAACTAGGAAGGGGAAATTCGGTAAATTTTGCTTAGAGGCCTTTTTATTCAGGCTTAAGGATTTTTTTACGAGCCTGAAAATCTTCAGACTCGGGACCCACGGCTTAAAGTCCCTCCCGGAGGACTTGCTCCTTGGATTTTTCCGCCCTAAAAAACCCATCGACCCCAGCCAGGTTCGAACCCGCGACCTTCAGGACCAGAGGCAAGGAGCATAACCACTAGTCCACCGCAGCCGACGGTAGAGGAGATAGTTTTTCAATTGGAGTATAAGAAGTGCTAGGTTTTTCTTGAACTTCATTGCTAGTTTCATTACTCCTATATTCTTTGTTCAGACCACTGTTACAAACAGATCCTTCATCATTCTGCTTCGTAGTTTGGCCCAAAGCTCTGGCTGCTTCAAATTCATTTTCGCCAAACACGTTTGGAACAGGATACAGCCCTGTGCTTGAAAATCCATTAATGATAATTAGTGGGTTGAAGGATCTTATAAAAGAATTTTTCATTATGGGTCCTAAATCATAATCCGTCAGCCACTTTCCTGGATTGTTACTCATCCACAGATCTATTTCTTGCGACATGACTATTTTGAATTGCCCGAACACGGACACAACAAGGGCCTGCAGTTTGTGTGAGGTGGAAACCTTAACATTACTATGTGTGACTTCTTTGCAAATTCAATTGCTTCTATGGTTTTGTGGCTGCAGTGGCCATCAAGGATTAATAAAATTGATTTCTCTTCAGTGGGATGTGTGCAGAGGATGAAGTGTTCTAAAAATCTAGGAAAGAGGGAAGCGTCCATCCAACCTGGAGGATTTGCATATGCTACTGTCCCTGGCATTGATCCAACATCATCATGTTTGGGAAAATCAGGAGTGGAGATACATATGAATGTTCCTAGTGCTCTAACACAAGCCATCGTTGTGATATTCGTGATTCGTCCGACTTGCTTCCTGCCTTTCTGAGCTACAATATTTCCAGGCTTCTTCTTCCTTCCAAGTGTTAGGCCAAGGCCTGTTACGATCCTATACTAAATTTTCCCTCTAGCATTTCATAGGACAGCCAACGATATTCACCCTCTTGGTATATAATTATAAACAGCTTTGGGGATCCGATTTGAACTCATTCTTTCAAGATGGTGTTTCCAATTTAGTTGGTACTGTTTAATATATTCCAAAATTGGCGTAGTCTTCAATTGTTTTAAGATATCGGTGTTTCTTTTCTGATCCCATCTGGTGTAACCCGCTGTTCTGTGCATGAATCTCATTTCACAAGCCGTTATTCTGCTTTCATGTTGTGTTTTTGGTGTGCATGCTTCACTACCATAGGTCAACACTGGTCTACCCAAATTGTTATATAAACATAATCTGGTGTTTTTTTGTACAAGGGATGGTTTCATAACTTCTACACTACTGAAATACCTCTCTCTTCACAATTAAAAATCCCATCAGGAGAAAATTTGTAGAAATTCATTACTTCTTGCAGATTTGACAAAAACTGCATCACTGACTCCTTAGAAACCCAACAACTCTTGCTAAGCTGGTAGGTTCAGATCGCCGGATAGAAAGTGCTTTCTGTCTTCTTAGATACCAGTCATTCTCCACATTTTATTAAAATGATGCGCTATCCCATTATCTCTATAAACTGATAAGTTAATTTTCTAAGATCTGTAATGGTGAGACAGTAGAAGAGTTTTTCTAGCCCCAGCAGGCGATTTTTTAGTTCGCCCTCGACTTCATTGAACACTGGTTTAAATCTTCCTACATTGATTACTTTTCCTAACGTTCCACAAACCAACTTCGATTGCAGAGTAGTTCGAGGTATGCTATACTTTGCAGATGCTTGTCTCACTGACACTGCACCAGATCTGATTTCATCCAAAGTCTTTTGGGAATCTTCTTCCCTCCATCCCATACCTCTATTTGACTTCCTTTTATAATTTCTGACCATGTCTGTAATGTATATTTAAAGAAATAAATTTAAGCCCTCCCTACTTTACGTATTAAAAAAAAATATCAATTAAGCATAAACATTAACTAGAGATGATATAAAATAATGCAGAGTGATTAAAATGACAATTTATACAAGGTATCCCTGCATTTAGCGCATTCAAAACAGATACAAAAACATGACTGTAAAAATGTCACATTTTATGTTTTTATATAATTTACTGTGTTGACGTATTGATCAGAATATTGGACGATCACTAAAAGACAAGAACAAAGATTGGAAGCAGCTGAGATGAGATTTTTAAGAAATATAGCAGGATATACTCTGCAGGATAAGAAAAGGAATGAAGATATAAGAAAAGAACTAAATATTTCCAATCTTACAGACCGAATAACTAAATACAGGACTGACTGGAAAGAACATATTGACAGAATGCCAGAAGAAAGATTTCCAAAATTATTGTAAAATTATAAACAGCACGGAAGGAGAAATGTTCGACGCCCACACAGAATATGGTCTGAATAATTTTAACAATTCTAGCTATCATGAAACCGGAACGAGCCAACATGCTTAATCCCTGGATAATGATGATGATACATAATTTCCGTAAAATTACTGGGCAACAGAGTCACCTCGACAATTTTCATGCACTCACTTGCCCCGAACTTACTTACTATTGAACCTGTAGGTTCATGGCCGCACAGTCATAAGCTCTCCATATATCCCTATCCTGAGCTAATGCTTTCCAATCATTCCCTGTAAAATCTACTTCCCTCAAATCATAGTTAATGTTATTCTCCCACCTCATTCTTGGTCTACCAACTGGGCGTTTTCCCTCTGGCTTTCCTACAAGAAGCTTCCATGCACGTCTTTCATTCCCCATACGTGCAACATGTCCTGCCCATCGCAGTCTACGAGACTTAACTGTTCTTATTATATCTGGCTTCCTATAAAGACCTTGTAGTTCATTGTTATGTAGTCTTCTCCATTCACCTGTCTGTTCATCTCTCTTTGGTCCAAAAATTTTCCCAAGTACTTTATTCTCAAATACTTGTAATCTCCTTTCCTACCTTAAAGTGAGAGTCCATGTTTCGCACCTATATAATATAACTGGTAGAATAATAGTTTTATATATTTTCAGTTTAACGTTTTTTGAAAGGAGTTGGGACATCAAGAGTTTCTGTAATTCATAATAGCACGCATTTCCAGAATTGAGCCTATGTTTAATTTCTTTGCGCATCTCATTCCTATTTGTAATTATTGTTCCTAGGTATTTGAATTCAGCCACTTCCTCAAAATTTCCCTCATTTGTCATTAGCTGTCCATTTCCATTATTTAATGAATTTCTACGTGTGACCATATATTTAGTTTTATTGATATTTACTTCCAGTCCTAATTTCTTAGTGTTACTCAATAGTGTGTGCGTGTTGTCCTTTAGTATCTGCTCGCTATTGGCCAATAGTACTACATCACCAGCATAAACTAACAGCTTATTAATACCATTGAATTGTAAGCCTTCCTCATTCTCTAAAGATTTGATGGCATGCTCGCACTCGGAATAAATTGGGCCCTGTCGTAGAGGTTATCACACATGTGATCCGCTGATGTAACAATAGAGATCTCATAAAGTGAGTTTTCCATTAGAAATAGTAGAGCTTTTAAAAAATAAATTAATGCACATGAATACACCAACTTTTATAAAGGCTAATCCCCACTTCAAAATCACAAAATACTTATATTTACCTGCCAAATCTTTTGTTTCCTCAGGAGCGTCACTTTTACACGTTCAATACCATCCGACATTATAGTTACACCTGCTAGCCTCGCGCAGAGTCCAAAAAAATATTCTTTAAAGAAAATATCACTGGAGACGCTCCATTTGTCTCGCTTGCCACCACGATCCTACACCATGCCAATTACTTTTAGTTGTTGTCAGTTACCTTTATTTTGTATATTAATGACTAAAGTTTTAGAATATGAAATTCAAGACATGTATTTTGTATCTCCTTCCCTTTCATTGCTTACAAATGGAAATAGTCTAATAGGCCTATTAACTAGCTGAAGCCCGGCGTGCGCTGCTACATCTAAATAAATGAGATATAATTTTCGAATTTTCGTTTCATGTAATCTCCTACACCTAATGATTTTAATGCATAATAGCAGCTGAACACTCCCCGTATCTGAAAATGTGCCTATACACAAAGTTACAGGCCTACATTGCGAGGAACCAAACATGGCGGCTTACTAGAGTCAGTTCTTATTTTCGGAATTCAGGTAAACCCCTACTTCTAATAATCGGATCTCGCCGAGTTTTGTATAATACCTACCTCGGTTTACTGTAATAGCATATACTGAGTTTCGTTGTGAAACATCTATAACTGCGACCACTAGAGCGATGTTTTTAATTTTCGTTTCAGGTGAACGTCTATACATACGGTAATGGTTTTAGAGCATAACAGCGGCTAAACACTTGGCCTACTTGAAAACCTGTATATGTACAAATTTTCATGGAGATCGGTGAGGAGTTTAGAAGTCTAAAAGTCGCAAACATACGGAGGCTGGATTTTTATATATAGGCCTAAAGATATGTTTTAATATCCACGGTTGTGCTCTTTTAATAATTAAATTGTATAGGCTAAATATGCCTTGTTTTGTTTCGAGAAAAATGAAAGTACCAACTGCTAGAGCGTTTTCATTACTTTAATTTTATTCAGTAATCAACTATCTTAATTTAATTACATAAACATAGTTATAGGCTACATTACCGATGCACATTTGATTCGGAAGACAATATCTTATCTTCTGTTTTATGGCCATGTCCAGTGTTGTGGTCTCGAGGTAGCGTGCTGCATTGTCACGCAGCGGGCCCGGGTTCGATCCCCGGTCGGGACAGTTTCCTGAGTGAGGTTTTTATCGGGTTTTTTCCTCACCTGTAAGATAAATGTCAGGAAACTTTGAGGCCCAAACGGTCCCCGAACATCATATGGCCATCGCAATCATCATCATACAATTCATCTTAGATTAAGCTTAGGATTAAAGACTCTCCTGGCGCACTACTAATCATCATCATCATCATCATCACCCATCATATCATCGGGGCAAGCCCCAAGATCAGAAGTGGGTTACAATTACGTCAATGTGCAAAAAGGACAAAACCTGGGGCATTATAAAAAATGGATGGACATTAAATATAAACATGAGCAAGGCTCAACTCTGACAACTTTTTTACCATATTTTGCACACCCCTTAAGTGAACTTTTTAGTAAACATAACAACTAAAAGAGACATTTGACGAGCGCTTTTAATTTCTGTTTTCAAAGTATTTAAAACGCGAAATTAAAATCATAATTTTACGGTTTTAAAAATATATTTTAGGTAATTTGATTCCCAAGCGAATGAATTTAAAAAAATGGCTTCATTCGGAAGTATAGGGCCTACTAGAATTCGTGTTTTCGATGTCGAATTTAAGCACGAAAATTACAACTAACATGCAAATTTGATGAAAATAAACCTAGCTATTAAAAAGCGTCATGAAATAAAATAATAGACCTACTTATGTATATAATATCACTATTACTACTTCTTCTTTAACACCAAGTCCATCAGATAAAATAATATCTCTACTACTCGAATGACATGCCCATTGTTACCTTTGTACATTTATCATAAGTAATGCCACGAGTGATTTCCAAATTATCGATAAATTCACGACTCACGAAGTGAGGAGTGAATTTATGTAGAGAATTTGGAAATCAAGAGTGGCATTTGTTAGGGCTCTTTAACTAATATAATTAAGCTCTTTACTAAAAAATAATTATTTGAATATAGTTACCGGTGTTTTAAAATATTTATATAGTTAATGTAAACGGCGATGTTTGAAAACAAATTAGAAATGTGAGGTTATGTATATTCACTGCAACTCGATCATATTATTTATTGCCAAATAGGATCGCAATATTGTAAGAATGCACTCTAGTGAAGAAATAATGAAACACATCATACTATTATAATCAACATTATAGGTTAATCATTTATATTTTTAATAAACAACTCAGTAAAATCACTGAATCTATTCATTATTTGCTATATTCAATGTATTTGTTGGAGAAAAATAATGGTCTAGCCTGTTCAGAACATTAAAAAAGGAGGAGCTTCTTTTATCACAAAAGCAGGAGCTGATAAAGAGAAATTGATAAAGAGCGAGGAGAAACACGACTGTCATTGGTGTAAAACAGAAATCATTGAAACGTGATTGGTCATTGACTACCATTTGCGACATGAGTTAAATAGTCAACATAAGGCGATGGCATCAGAATTTTTAAGCTAGCAGAACATGGCTCTGGAGTCGACACAGCCTCAAACGGAAATGAGTACCAAACAATGTTCTGGAGGTAAAGGCGACCGTCATACAGGACTGGCCCACCTGGTTGATATGTGACCAATTTTAATTTAACGAATTATTTCTATGACGAATTTTAATTAATAGCTTTGTGGCCAACCCCTGTAAATCTATGACACGACATTACTTCTCTCCCGAAGGAAGCCACACTCAGGATTAAGTTATAAATGGGATGTGAACAGAGACTAGTAGATTCCATGCCCACTCGATTGTAAGATGTCTTCGAAATTGAGAAGAAGATGGGATAATTATTATTTTTTGCGCGATAGTGTGTTTTGTCGTACTTACAGCAATGACGACCATGATTGAAGTTCAACTTCCTACATTTCGGGATTGCCAACCTAATAACTATACTGTAATATTACATATTACAAACCACGTGTGGGAAGTAAAACCACTGCCCTCTATGTATACTACATGCTATGTATAGGCCTATACAAAAATATATCCGAAAGGTAGTGTTAATACACATTATACGAAACAAATCACTGCATTTTAAATGAACTGAGCTTTATTGAAACAATATAAAACAATAAATATGTACTTGCCACCATTTTATCACTGATTGGTGCCACGGCCTGCTGTAGTTTGAACTAATAAACATTATCCACACTGTTAACGATAGTCAGTAGTTTATAATGAAGGCAGATATTTCCAATAAAAATATTATTTAACTATTATTTATTATTTTGAAAACACCATCGCGCAAAAAATAATGCACAACGCACGTTTGTGAAATGTTTTACAGAATCTCGGAAATTAAAAACCTCGCTATGGCTAGTTTTTTAAACATTTTCCTTGCTTCTGTAAAAACCACTTCATAACCTCGCATCGTAATACACTATATTTTTATTCGTTTGAATTTTATAAAGTAGACTCCAATGTGTTAGACAGGCAAATGGCGGAGACTAACATAACAATCAGCTACATGGGAAACCAGATATAATGAGAAAAACTAAGTCTCATAGACTGCGATGAGCAGGACATGTGACACGATGCCTTTGCTTGTCCAATAATGCAAAAATCCAAATGTTACTCTTGAATTGGGTTTCGATTGATGTAGCATTGGAGAAGTGTTGCATTGTAACGTAGCAACGATTGAATGGTTTAAAATTTCGGATGGATAATTATCAATCTGTTTCTGTAGAGATTGGAAAATATTAGCTCAGGATGAACCCTTAGGTTTTAGGACATGAAAGTTAATGAAAATCGTCCCAGCCAAATTTGAACCAGCGACCTATGGATTACTAAAATTGTATACTATTAGAGTTCACTGCTCAACCAACTGAGCTCTTACAACGATTGACTAAAAAGTCGACAAGTCCACAACCTATTATACCAGTTTTCATTTTTTTGATTTTCTGATGATTCTGGCCAGGATTTTTGAAACAAAATATGAAATTATTATATTGTCACGGGTCCTTTACAAGTATACAAAGTTTCAAGTCGATCCAATGTTTCTATGTGGGTGAAAATCGTGTTCAAACATTCGGTTACATAGATACAAAGACACTTTTTTTTTATTTTCTGATGATTCTGGCCATGATTTTAGAAACAAAATATTAAATTATTGTATTGTCACGGGTCTTATACAAGTATACAAAGTTTCAAGTCGATCCAATGATTTTAAATGGGCGAAAATCGCGTTAAAAGATTCAGTTACATAGATAGATACAGGTCAAGCTAATATAAAGCGTGTAAAAATCACAGGGAATAACTTAGTATGTACTGTTCATGGAATATGCATCTTAGTTCCTACATTATGTCATATAGAAATATTCCATTTAGGAACTACTGACATAAATAATATCTACCTGTACCATCGAGCCTTTAGGTTCAACACCATACTGACATAAGCTCTCCATACATCCTTATCCTAAGCTAATATTTCCCAAACATATATTGTATAATTTTATGTAATAATGGTTAATATTATTATCCCATCTCATTCTTGGCCTGCATGTAGAGGTTTTCTCAAGTGTCATGCCCTCCTTCATTCACCATTCGTGCCACATGTCCTGCCCATCTCAATCTACAAGCCTTTATTGTTCTTATTACATCTGGTTTCCCATAAAGATCATGAAGCTCACTAATATGTAGTTTTCTCCATTCACCTGTCTGTTCATCTCTCTTTGGTCCAAAAATATCCCTATGAACTTTATTCTCAAATACTCCTAATATTTTCTCCTCATTTAAATTAAGAATATATGTTTCGCATCCATATAATATAAATGGAAGATTAACAGCTTCATATATTTTCAGTTTAATCCAGTGTCCAGCTATTATGTAATGTCCTAACATCCCATGTCCCTGTGTTTGAGCCTTTGCAATGGATTCCCTGAAGTAATCCTCGCCCGGAGAAATGAATGGAGGACTATTTTACCTCTGGAAAATTTTATTCCACTTTCTTGACGGTTATATTTTTACGGTGAAAGATCGTCACTCTTTCGACCAAGATACTTCTTTGTCTGACTTATCACTTTCCAATGCTTTCAATAAAGCATGCGTTTAAAGATGAAACAAAAAAGCTACACATGTAAACTCCAGAGTTAAAATTCTTTTTTTTTAAAATCACATTAAAAAAGTAATCATTTTTAGACGAATATCGTGAATTCAGAAATCTCTTGAAAATCCCGGTGAAATAGGTAATCAACATTTAAAATAAACCTTATGGCGATATTTCCCACAATAGTTCAATAGAAGACTACATAACAATAAACTACATGGTCTTTATAGGAAGCCAGATATAATAAGAACAGTAAAGTCTCGTAGACTGCGATGGGCAGGACATGTTGCATGTATTGGGAATGAAAGACTTGCATGGAAGCTTCTTGTAGGAAAACCGGAGGGGAAACGCCCAGAGGTGGGAGAATAACTTAACTATGATTTGAGTGAAGTGGATTGTAAAGGGAATGATTGGAAAACATTGGCTCAGGATTGGGATGTATGAAGTGCTTATGTCCGTGTGGCCATGAACCTACGGGTTTGATAGTGCCAGTGAGTAAGTAAGTAATAGAGAAGGGGTGCACAAAAATATTTTTTTATAATATGTGTTACAAATATATTAAATTGAACAAATTAAAATTATATTTTCTAGTCCACCGCTGTGGTCTCGGGGTAGCGTGCTGCCTTGTCACGCAGCGGGCCCGGGTTCGATCCCGGTCGGGACAGTTTTTCTGGGTGACGTTTTTATCGGGGTTTTTCCTCACCTGTAAGACAAATGTCAGGAAAACGTTAAGGACCAAACGGTCCCCAAAATCATATGGCCATCGCAATCATCATCATTCATATTCATCTTAGGCTAGGCTTAGGATTAGGGACTCTCCTATCGCAGCATTATCATCATCATCAACACCCATCATATCATCGGGGCAACGTAACCCCGCCTTCCAGGCGCCCCAACCTCAGAAATGGGTTACAAGTACGCCATGCCAGGATAGAAACCAGGAATGTCGAAAGACAAACCTGGGGCATTTGAAAAAAGAATATATATATTTTTATTTTTGTTAATTTTTAAACTTTATTTTTGAACGTTTTCTGTATTGTTCAACATACCGTCTGAAATTGATTTATTTTGGAATCAATATCTCTTTCCATATTGAAGCTACGAGTAATATCGCAACCGAAATATTTGAAACTATTTAAGTAAATTATTTATTTAAAATGAATTAACTAATAAATCAATCTCATATAAAAGGACATGTTTACTAGCAAGAATTGTTCCATAAGAGCAATGCTGGAAAAACTGCCCTTAAACTAGCGTGAAATATTTTCAAAGTCCTATAGAACAACAGTGCGCATGCGCTAGAGTTTATAGAGTCAGCGATAACCCACAATCGAACGACATATCGATTATCATCCTTCCCTCGCTATGACATTTAAATGACCAATATTTACAATAAATCCCCAAATCTATGTTAAAATATATTAATAATATTAAAATTACCATACGTTTATTAAAATATTCCCTCTTTTTACTCTTTAGTAACCTCGTGGTTTCCCGTCTAACACTACCCAATTGCTCCAAATTTACCTCATTTGTCTCGTGTAACCATTTCATTTTTGCTAGCTTTCTTTTCTTTACAATGTCGGCACATTCTATGATTTGAGGGAAGTAGATTATACAGGGGATGATTGGAAAACATTGGCACATGATAAGGATGTATGGAGAGCTTATATCCGTGCGGTCATGAACCTACGGGTTCAATAGTGCCAGTGAGTTAGTTAGTTATACGTTTATTAAAAAAGACAAACGAGATGGAGTACCAAATATTTAACACTGCTAGCAAAACCACTTATACTGTAGCACGTTAATCCATCAGCTGATGATAGGCCTGTCTGAACTCTTTGAATAATAATAGTTTAATGTTGGGTGGACTCAGTAAGCATAAACAAATGCTCATCGTAATGGAAGGTATTGACTGCGTTCATAAAAAAAGAAAAGTCCGTCACGGATTAACTTAATTGTGTAACTAAGCGAATTGGTATCTTTACCTTGTCGTGGTGGAGTGACTTGCGTGCTTAAATGATCCCGAGAGCTATGCCGGCGGTAGCATTGCTGGCGATAGGGTTACCCATGCCGGACTGGTCGAAGGTGATAAGCCAGACGAAAAAAGTACCTTGGTCGAAAGAGTGACGATCTTTCACCGTAAAAACACAACCGTCAAGAAATGCGGACATGGGTTCAACTGGAGTATAGCTCAGGATAGGGATGTATGGAGAGCTTATGTCCGCGCGGCCATGAACCTACGGGTTCGATAGTGCCAGTGAGTAAGTAAGTATGTAAGTTAGTAAGTATTACCCATCCAAGTGTTTTGTGCAGGCGGAAAATATGTTAACTAACAAACTGTCTTTCTCTTTCTATTCCTTACTATGTTGCCACTTCCTGTCCTTCGTATTATGTTGTTTAATTGGCAGGTAGAGAGCTGAGAAATACTATGTATTTTAATGATCCGTCGTTCTGCGCGGTCAGTGGCAGATTGACTAACTTGACAACCCTGTTACTTTTGGGGTTACTTCTAGGAATGAGCTGTCCCTTCCTTGCCCTTGTCATTACATGTTGCCACTTGTGATTTATTGTCAGACTGGTAACGGAGAGACGACAAATACTGTGATTTTAAATGATCCGACCGCTTGAGCGTTCGGTGCTTAAATGACTAATTTGACAACCATGTCAAGATCTTGCACACGTGTTTAGAGATTCTCCCCCCATTTTTGAAGTTGAAAAATTTCAATACGTGATCGGATGTACAGTTTTCTCCTACATCCCTTCCACAGATTCAGTAGATCGGCGACACTAGCGCTAAAACTCTTCCCCTCCGCCCGTGAACAGTTAACTTGGATGTGTAAATAAGCAAGCGAATCCTGCAGCAAGTCGAATTCATTGTCCATTTTCGCTGGTTTACGGAATATATCTGTCTTTTGTTAGGCCTAATTAAATTTTATGTCTTTAAGGAGGAGGTAGGCTACTTACATATAAACCAATTAGCTATTTTAGTCGAATGTACGAGGAAACCTTCACTGTGTGTACGAAGAGACCTAATACCATCCATCCATCCATCCATAGTAATTCTGCCCGAGGGTAGGTCCTTCACTGCAATCATATCATTTACATGCTATAGTTTGCAGCTTTACTAGGGAATTGTAGGTGTGGCAGCTTCCCGTTGCTATCCACACCGATGAAGCATGATGATGATGACAATGATAAGGATGATGGTGATGATGATGACCAGATGATTTCGGGGACCGTTTCAGCCTTAAAGTTTTCCTGACATTTGTCTTACAGGTGAGGAAAAAACCCGATAAAAACCTCACCCAGAAAAACTGTCCCGACTGGGGATCGAACCCGGGCCCGCTGCGTGACAAGGCAGCGCGCTACCTCGAGACCACAGCGGTGGACTGATACCTAATACAAGTCTGCGGAAAGGAATCATATATTCAATCTAGGATTTAAATATATGGTCTGACCGGGAATCGAACTCGGGACCTCGTCAAATGTTGTCAGAAGTTCTGAACACTTGTCCATGAAGCTGTTCCAATTTTTGTAGGTTACATAAAATTATGTTTGGGGACCGTTGGACCTCAAAGCTTCCTGGCATTTGTCTGACAGGTGAGGAAAACCCTCGAAAAGAACCTCACCCAGGAAGCTTGTCTCATCCGGGAATCGAACCCGGAGCCGCTGCGTGACAAGGCAGCACGCTACCTCGAGACCTCCATCATAAAAATATATATATATATATATATATCCAATGGCTGATTGGCTCAAATTCGAGTTTTGGCCTCCCTTAACTTCTGCCTCCAATCATTTATATTTTGCGCAGCAAGCCTCCAGTTGCAACACTTAAGTAGGTTTGCAGCATCTTCCTTAATACCATCCTTAAAATCCTGACCCCACCGGGGCTCGAACCCCTCGACCTTCCGGTTTGTAGCGCAGTGCCCTTTATATATATATATCATTTTTCTTTTCATATCATATTTACCTTCATTGCCAAATGTCAAAAATATATTTATAATATCTATATATACAAGCGTTACTGCTATAAAGTAAATATTCTCTTTAATAATTCGCTTAACTGTTATGTTAGCCGCTAGATGGCAGTCGGAAGATCTTTCCGCTACCTCTTGTGTGAATTGAGAATACTACATGTATAAGAAAATTGTATGTTTGTCTTGGAATTCTTGGGTAGCTCAGTTGGTTAGAGCGCTAAAGGTACAGACTTTAGAGACTCGAGTTCAAATTCCGACTCAAGCATTCATTTATATATATACCTGATTCAGCATTATCTAGAAGTTTTTTAAGAGGTCTTCCTGGCCGTCGATGTCCTTTGGGTTTATATTGCATCAATTTTCAGATACTTGAATTATCCAATCTTTTTACATGGTCTAACTAACTCACTGGCACTATCGAATCCGCACGTTCATAGCCACGCGGACATAAGCTCTCCATACGCCCCTATCCTGAGCTAATATTTTGCAATCATTTCCTGTATAATCCACTTCCCTCAAATCATAGTTAATGTTATTCTCCCACCTCATTCTTGGTCTACCAACTGGGCGTTTTCCCTCTGGTTTTCCTACAAGAAGCGTCTAACTAATTAACCCATTGGCACTATCGAACCCGTAGGTTCATGGCCGCGCGGACATAAGCTCACCATATATCCCTATCCTGAACTAACACTTTCCAATCGCTCCGTGTATAATCTACTTCCCCCAAAATCATGGTTAATATTATTCTCCCGCCTCATTCTCGGTCTGCCAACTGGGCGTTTTGCCTCTGGCTTTCCTACAAGAAGCTTTCATGCATCTCTTTCATTCCCCATACGTGCAACATGTCCTGCCCATAGCAATCTACGAGATAACTGTTCTTATTATATCTGGCTTCCTATAAAGATCATGTAGTTCACTGTTGTGTTGTTTTCTCCATTCACCTGTCTGTTGATCTCTCTTTGGTCCAAAAATGTTCCTAAGAACTTTATTCTCAAATACTCGTATTTTTTTCTCCTCCCTTAACGTAAGATGCCACCTAGGAACATGGTGTAGCCAGTTTAATTTATATCTGTTGATTTTTAGTTCTATTGATTCTACTTCTAATTGTTCTAAAAACTTCTTTATTCGTTTTTGGTCTAAAATAGTGTATCCTGCTGTCCTTCTGAGAAATTTTATTTTCGTTGCTTTGATTCTATATATATATAATTATTTCACTGGGAATGAATAGCCTTAGAAGAAGAAGAAGAAGAAGAAGAAGAAGAAGAAGAAGAAGAAGATTATGATGTATAAAAAATATTATTACTTATATTTTATCAATGTGAATCACCACAGGTTTTTTTTTCTGTTTAAAGTAAGGAAATGTCAATCTAATCCAGATGCTCGGGAAAATTACAAATCTGATTTCTAGGTATCTGAAGATTGTAAACATAGATAATACACCACTCGTTTCGAAGGACATCAGGCGAGTTACTGATAGTTCATGGATCTGATTTAGTGAGCCACAATTGAATAACCGCATAAAACTGGTTGTTACGAACTCAGCGGCACCGTCGAACCCGAAGACTCATGGCCGCGCAGACATAAACTCTCCATTCATCCTATCTTGAGCTAATGTTTTCCAATCATCCTCTATATAATGTATTTCCCTCAAATCATGGTTAATGTTACTCTTCCATCTTTTCTTGGTTTACCAACTAGTCGTTTACCTTCTGGTTTTCCTACAAGAAATGTCTATGTCCCTATTTCATTTCCCATTCGTGCCATATATCCTTCCCATCGCAGTACTTACTTACTTACTCACTGGCACTATCGAATCCGTAGGTTCATGGCCGCACGGACTTAACCTCCATACATCCCTATCTTGAGCTAATGCTTTCAAATAGTCCCCCATTCGGTTCTCCGGGCGGGGACTACTTCAAGGAACCCATGCCAAAAGCTCCCATCGCAGTATATTCGGTTCTCCGGGCGGGGACTACTTCAGGGAACCCATGCCAAAAGCTCCCATCGCAGTATATGAGATTTAATTGTTCTTATAGGCCTATCTGGTTTCCTACGAAGATCATGTAGCTCACTGTTATGTATTCTTCTCCATTCACCTGTCTGATCATCCCTCTTTGGTCCAAAAACTTTTCCTTCGAAATTTACTCTCAAATACTCGAAATTATTCCCCCCTCCTTTAAAATAAGAGTCCATGTTTCGCATCTGCATAGGCTAATAGAACTGGGAGAATAACAGTTTTATATATTTTTCAGTTTTTTAGAAGTTTTTGCATGGCAGTGCATTCTGTCGTACTTACAGGAATGGCGACTGTTAAGGCCCGGCTCCTGTTAAGTGGTAGCAAGTTTGCTTTTATAGGCCGAGTACAATCAATGAGACGGGCTTAACAATAAATCGAGGTCAGGATTCACCTAACTTTGCAAAAGAAAGCAAAAACTAAGGAATTAAGGCAGACATAAATAAAATAAAGGTAAAAACGAAAATATATATTTAACAAATTTAAAATAATGGTAGAGAGTTTATAACAGACAGACAAGTTGAAATATTCTGAAACATACAAGACCTAAAAATGAGCCAGAACAAAAATACATTAGCTAAGACTATATTAAGCCTCTTAGGCTGGATACTTAATGCTTGAGTTTATGAGGCCTATCTAAAACTAATGCCAATACTACTCTATGAATAAGTATAAACAAGTACGAAGGCTTAGGCCCTACGTTCGTCCATGATAGGTGACCTCGGAGTCGAGGGCGCTCGCTGCAACCAGCCACATGGGGGTCAGAGCCATCTCTCCAATTCCGACGAGTCTCATCTTGGGGTTGAAACCCCGAGGTTATATATATTTCTAAGTGGGTCGCTTTCACCTGACGTGGAAGTGTTAAGAATAATTTATCGTGTCGATACGTGATTGGTACACGTCAACCAGATATGCATTTATATAAAATAAATATTTATAGAGGAATAATTAATTAACCACTCGGCTACGGTGTGGGACCAGTTGTTTATAATAAACGCAAATATTTCCAACAAAGGTGTTATTATTTTACTATTGTTTATTATTTTGAAAACAAAATGATTGGACATTATGATCTAATGAGGAAAAGCGAGTGGAAGCTTTTGAGATGTTGATAAGGAGAAGGATGGAACGTATAAAATGGACAGACAAAATAATAAATAAACATGTGCTAGACAGAATGGGTGAAGGAAGAACAATGCTGAAACTCATAAAGAAGAGGAAGAAAAAATGGATTGGCCGCTGCCTAAGAAGAAACTACCTACTGACGGATGCCCTACGGATCCGTTGACGAATGGTCAACAGAAAGAAAGTTAGAGGCAGAAAATACAACAAATGATAGACAATATTAAAATAAATGGTTTGTATGCGGATACAAAAAGGAAAGCTGAGTTAAGGAAAGAGTGGAGAATGCTGAGTTTGCAATGAAATACCTGCTCTTGGGCAGAACACTACGTATGTTTGTATCGTGCAAAAAATAATGTACAACACACGTATCTGAAGTGTTGTATAGAATCTGGAAAATTTCCCTTGCTTCTGTAAAAACTACTTCCCAACCTCGCATTGTTATACAGGATGTTACCGAAATGAGTGCAGATTTTTCGTGTGGTGGTAGGGAACATCCATACAAGTATTTTATCACAATGGTCCTTGGGTCGTAAATGCATTGCTGTGGGTCTACAGAATAAAACAGCATTTAAAAATGTTGAACACATTGTTGTTTATTTATTAATTCTTTTATTTTACAGTAATTGTTGGAAATGGCGACCATTGACCTGGATGCACAGCTCCGCGCGTCTCACCTCGGACTGATGAACTCTAAGAAGCATATCTGGATGCTCCCTGATTTCCGCAGCAGCTGCCACGATCCTTTCTTCAAGCTCTAGCTGTGCATCCAGGTCAATGGTCGCCATTTCCAACAATTACTGCAAAATAACATGTAATACCTTCCATTTTTCTTAGAATTAATAAATAAACAACAATGTGTTCAACAATTTTAAATGCTGTTTTATTCTGTAGACCCACAACAATGCATTTCCGGCCCACGGTTCATTGTGTTAAAATACTTGTATGGATGTCCCCTACCACCACACGAAAAATCTGCACTCATTTCGGTAACACCTGTATATACTATGGGACAAGAGTCCCTGTAATGCATAATAGCATGCGTATCCATAATTGAGCCTAATTGACTTCCTGGCTAATTCGTTGAATTTTCGCATTTCCTACAATAAGGACATTTTTACACGCTTTATATTAGCTTGACCTGTATCTATCTATGTAACGGAATCTTTCAACACGATTTTCACCCACTTAAAAACGTTGGATCGACTTGAAAACTTTGTATAGGCCTACTTGTAAAGGACCAATGACAATACAATCATTTCATAAATAATATATAATATATAATAGGTTGCGGAACATTTCGACTTTTTAGTCAATCGTTGTAAGAAATTAATATTATATTCTCCTCGTAGCTCAGTTGGTAGAGTGGTGGACTGTAATGGAACATAATTTCGGTAATCCATAGGTCGCTGGTTCAAATCCGGCCCGGAGGATTTTTTTAGAAGAGTATATTACTTTTAGCTCATACTACAATAGTATCGAATTTAAAGATATTTACATTTTTATCTTATTCTGTAAAATATTAATGACAATTTTGTAAACTTACCACATTATAATTTATGCAAAAAATATGGGAAGGATACGATTTACTGTAACTATTTGCCTATATAAAAAATTCAGAAATATTATAATAATGTTAGATAATAATAATTTTAAAAATATATAATTATATTCGTGCCCAGACACTAAAAATATCGTAAGCAATTAAATTTTCATGGGATTCTGGTTTATGACAATCAATTAAACTAAAAATTAAAATAAATAAATAATAGTTTTAAAAATATTAAAACAACACGCTTTATTAGAAAACCAAACTAAAAAATAAATGTTTTAAAAACTTAAAAAAACAAAACGCTTTATTAGAAAACCGAATTAAAAAATGAAAAATAATTTTAATTTCCATTTTAAACACGCTTGGGATAAAATTAAAGTGGTCAACAAAAAAAATCATCTCCAACACATCTAGAATAAAACTAGAGTTATCTACAAAAAAATAATTTTACCATCAAAAGCGTGGGGTGCTTTTTATGCTTTTTACGTTTTCTTCTTAGAGACTTTACTTTTACCAATATCTGTTTATTATCAAATATGTTAATTGATAAAGAGCACCCCACGCTTTTTAAGGTAAAATTATTTTTTTGTAGGTAACTCTAGTATTATTCTAGATGTGTTGGAGATTATTTATTTGTTGACCACATTAATTTCATCCCAAGCGTGTTGGAAATTAAAATTATTTTTCATTTTTTAGTTCGGTTTTCTAATAAAGCGTGTTTTAGTTTTTCAAACCATTATTTATTAAATTTAAAATGTTTCTCAGTAACATCATGATTTTCCAACTTCTGATTATATAATAAGATTAAAAGCACATTTCCAATGGAAAATTTCTTCATCTCCAAACTGTAATTGAAAGATTTGAAAACTTTTTTTTTTGTTTTTTTGATTAGATTACGTAATGGTGCGTTAAATTGAACTACATTTTCATATAAAAAACCTGTTACGTAAACACAGGACAGCAATCACACATTAATAACAATAAAGATAATCAGCCAATTATCGCCATTATCAAAGCATAAAACAAACTTCCAGTGCAGAAGCACTTACGTTTAGATAATGATTGCAAACATTTTCACCTATAAATACGATATAAACACGTGATCCTGTATTCTGAAATCGGCACTAGTGTCTTAAAGAGTTGTTTTATTTCAAGATGATGTCTTCGTATAACCTGGTATTCCTAGTATTAAGTTTGCTTAACGTATCTTTATGTCAGGAGGATACTGTTACTGCGACTGTAGCGGAGGGACAACTCAGAGGAAAAGTTGCTAAAACTGTGAATGGGGTAACATACTATAGTTTCCAAGGCATACCATATGCAAAGCCCCCCACAGGAAAGCTAAGATTCAAGGTATGTACATTTTAGTGGAATGCAGGCTTTCACGGCCGGTAATCATGGTAATAAAAGATTCCGGGCTATGTGGCCGCGGTCTATAACTGGCGTTTCTTCCAGACGTTTCTCCCTCATCTGCGGAGGGCATCTTCAGTGGCGAGCGCTTCCAGCTGTTGTTTCTATGTCGAGTCTACGACAGAGAAACAACAGCTGGAACCGCTCGCCACTGAAGATGCCCTCCGCAGTTGAGGGAGAAACGTCTAGAAGAAACGCCAGTTATAGACCACGGCCACATAGCCCGGAATCTTTTATTACTATGTACATTTTGTTTCTCAATTTCTTAAAAAAACAATCGCAATCAACACATTTAAAATTAATATTAAAGCACCGTTGATGATACGTAATAAGATATTAAGGTAAGACAGTAGGCCAAAATTTGAAAAAAAAAATTCATAATTAAATAGTCTATTCTTCTCTGAACATTTCTGTAGGCCTATATTATTTTTTACTGAACGCCAATTATAAGTGCGTTAATTAATTATTTTTAACTCGACAGCTGTCAGACTGTAATACAAGTGTACGGTAGGCCAAAATTTGAAACAAATATTTATATATTTTTTTCATAATTAAATAGTCTGTTCTTTTCTGAACATTTCTGTGTGTCATTTTTTACAGACGTCAATTATAAGTGTGTTAATTATTTTTTTCTAACTTGGCAGCTGCCAGACTGTAACTTACTTACTTACTTACTTACTCACTGGCACTATCGAACCCGTAGGTTCATGGCCGCGCGGACAAAAGCTCTCCATACATCCCTATCCTGAGCTAATGCTTTCCAATCATTCCCTGTATAATCTACTTCCCTCAAATCATAGTTAATGTTGTTCTCCCACCTCATTCTTGGTCTACCAACTGGGCGTTTTCCTTCTGGCTTTCCTACAAGAAGTTTCCATGCACGTCTTTCATTCCCCATACGCGCAACATGTCCTGCCCATCGCAGTCTACGGGACTTAACTGTTCTTATTATATCTGGCTTCCTATAAAGACCATGTAGTTCATTGTTATGTAGTCTTCTCCATTCACCTGTCTGTTCATCTCTCTTTGGTCCAAAAAATTTCCTAAGAACTTTATTCTCAAATACTCGTAATCTCCTTTCCTCCCTTAAAGTAAGAGTCCATGTTTCGCACCCATATAATATAACTGGTAGAATAATAGTTTTATATATTTTCAGCTTAACGTTTTTTGAAAGGAGTTGGGACATCAAAAGTCTCTGCAATGCATAATAGCATGCATTTCCAGAATTGAGCCTATGTTTAATTTCTTTGTGCATCTCATTCCTATTTGTGATTATTGTTCCTAGGTATTTGAATTCAGCCACTTCCTCAAAATTTCCCTCATTTGTCATTAGCTGTCCATTTCCATTATATAATGTATTTCTACGTGTGACCATATATTTAGTTTTACTGATATTTACTTCCAGTCCTAATTTCTTAGTGTTACTCAATAGACTGTAACATATAAGCTAATTATACGGTAGGCCAAAATTTGAAAACATTTTTTTTCATAATTAAACAGTATGTTCTTTTCTGAACATTTCTGTATATTGAACGCCAACTATAAGTGTGTTAATTATTTTTTTAACTTGACAGGTGTCAGACTGTAATATAATTATACGGTAGGCCAAAATTAAAAAAAAAAAGTTTTTGTGTTTTTCATAATTAAATAGTCTGTTCTTTCCTGAACATGTTTGCATATTATTTTTTACTGAACGCCAATTACGAGTGAATTAATTAATGTTTTTTAACTTGACAGCTGTCAGACTTTAATACTTTAAACCTTGTTTTCACGAAAGTGAAAATTTTCGAACATTTGCTCCATTATCTCAGGAGCTATTAGATATATTTACATGACATTTTTACAATTAGTAAACCTAGTTATACTAAAGATATGGAACCACAATCATGATGATCTCTTCTATAAAACCTCACTTATGATTTTTAAAATTATTTTTAAATAAAAAAAGAGACTAGTGGCAAAAAAATTATATAGAACAACCGCTGTGGTCTCGAGGTAGCGTGCTGCCTTGTCACGCAGCGGGCCCGGGTTCGATCCCCGGTCGGGGCAGTTTTTCTGGGTGAGGTTTTTATCGGGGTTTTTCCTCACCTGTAAGACAAATGTCAGGAAAACTTTAAGGCCCAAACGGTCCCCGAAATCATATGGCCATCATCCTTACCATCCTGGTTGAGTAGTAGACAAGGCCTTAAGGCCTTAACTCTGCCAGGTAAAATAAAGCTATTATTATTATTATTATTATTATTTAGATAAAAGTTTGACTGAGGTTCAGTGGTCTTTACAAGCCTCATTTAATATGCTGCAAAAATTTAATTACAATCCATCCAGTAGTTCCTGAGAAAATGGGTTTCAAATTCCCATGTTTTAACATTGATGGGATAGGGCCTACCGTCTCATCTTTAATACTATATTAATGGCAAGGAAAACATGTAGACAGTAATGCAGGCAAGAGGACTAAACATTGAAGATGCCCAAGATTGTAAGCTTAGGAGGTTTGGCACCGGAAGACGGCAGCAGCTGTAAAAACCCGAAGATAGAGAAAATACAAGATTGTTACCTCGTAAATCAGTCGTCCTTAAGTAATTATTAAACTTCATCAAGTGGTTTCAATATGGAGGCCTTTCAAAAACAATGTTTCATCTTCTGCATTTAACTGGTACTGATGATATTGTAAAAGCATCCTTGAAGACATACAAATTCTAAAAGAAGTGAAGAATACAGACCTACTCAATGAGAACATACCCACAGACCTAAACCCGTTGTACAACATATACAACAACATCAGTACCAGTTAAAATGCAGAAGATGAAACATTGTTTTTGAAAGGTCTCCATATTGAAACTACTTGATGAAGTTTAATAATTCAGTTGAGGACGACTGATTTACAAGGTACCAATTTTGTATTTAATATCTTAAATGATCACAATTTCCGCATCTGTAGTTTTCTACCACAAGAAACCAGTAGATGCTGACGTTAGAATTATTTATTCTTGTAAGCCCATTCCCTTAACCCTTAAATTGGCAAAACACAAATTTCTTCAGTCAGTTATTTGAATGTGGCGGACCGCAGTGAAAACGGAATCTTGTGTAACTGTTAGTATTAGGCATATTGTATAATTAAACATATATTTAAGTGGTTTTCTTTTCGTTCGTTTTCTTCTGATTTATTTAAAATATTAAATTAATTGAACCAACTGATGTATCCAAAAGGATACATTACGAATTTAAGGGTTAACAGAGATTTAGGTGCTGTCCCCCTACAGGGAAGAATTTGAACCATACTAATTTAGTTACACTTGTTTTCGTATAGATGTCATTTGAGTTGTCCGTGGTCAGCGTTCCGCCTCATACTGAAATCTAGGAAACCAAGGTAGTACTAGGATGGGAAAATTCGGTAAATTTTGCTTAGGTGCCTTTTCATTCAGGCTTAAGGATCTTTTACGAGCCTGAAAATCTTCAGATTCGGGACCCACGGCTTAAAATCCCTTCCGGAGGACTTGCTCCTTGGATTTTTCAAGGGGAGATTAAAAGGTGATTTTAGTATATAATTTTCATTTTTTTTTTTGTATTTTCAAATAGTTTGAAATATTCTGCACAAGTTGATATAAATATTATTGATATATGCTCATTTTCTGTATTTTTAATAATTTTTTAATGTAAGGCTGCATCACTAATTTGACACAAAGTTTTGCTTAAACTGTTATTTTTCGACAAACTAAAATTTTCATGTAAAATACCCGTTTTTTCAGAAACTATAAGAGGTAAAGTATGAACATTTTTGAGCATGTATAGTATTTTCATCTGTTGATATGGAACCACTTTTGATGCTCTTAAAATTATTGGTTATTTTTTAAAAAATGAAAACTTTCAAAAATTAAAAAAAAAACATGAAGTTTAAAAAATATATATTTCCAAAAGTAAGAAGAAATGTAATTCAAAAGTTCTTCAGTAAACTTATTAAACATATATCTGAACAGAAACAAATTCACATTTATACCTCAAATAGTTTCTAAGAAAATGGGTCTGAAAGTTTTACACTTTAACATTGTCGAGAGTATGGCTTTTAATCTCCTCTTTAATGTGATCTACATTTTATACTTTCACATTCTGCTTTAATTAAAATTCATTTTTATCCTAAGCTTTGGTTTTTTTATGTAGCGTGCACTTTAGATTTCGTTTTGAAATATCATGTCAGCTCATCCTCAAAATCTCATTTTCAACGTCAAAAAAGTGAATTATCATAAACCATTTTGACCACATTCTGCAAAAAACAACCAACCCTTAAATTTGAAACATATGAGATAGTGCTGTATTATTGTTCAAGTATAGGTCCATGTCCTGCGAAACAGTGCCAACCCACCACCTGCATTCTTATGCGATTTATGAACCAAGAAAAGAAACATAACAAAATATGCCACATTTCACTTTCTGCAGAATGGTACTGTACATCAACTATATGTAGACTTCAAAAAAGCATATGATTCAATTAAGAGGGAGAAGTTATATAGTATCCTGCTGGAGTTCGGAATTCCTAAAAAGTTAGTTAGACTTATACGAATGTGTCTAAATGGCTCAACGAGTAGGGTGCGTGTAGGCAAACAGTTTTCAGACACTTTTGAAATCCAGAATGGGTTGAAGCAAGGAGATGCACTATCTCCTTTACTATTTAATTTTGTACTAGAGCATGCCATTAAATCTTTAGAGAATGAGGAAGGCTTACAACTCAATGGTATTAATAAGCTGTTAGTTTATGCTGATGATGTAGTACTACTGGCCGATAGCGAGGAGATACTAAAGGCCAACACGCACACACTATTGAGTAACACTAAGAAATTAGGACTGGAAATAAATATCAGTAAAACTAAATATATGGTCACACGTAGAAATTCAGTATATAATGGAAGTGGACAGCTAATGACAAATGAGGGAAATTTTGAGGAAGTGGCTGAATTCAAATACCTAGGAACAATAATCACAAATAGGAATGAGATGCAAAAAGAAATTAAACATAGGCTCAATTCTGGAAATGCATGCTATTATGCATTGCAGAGACTTTTGATGTCCCAACTCCTTTCAAAAAACGTTAAGCTGAATGAAAATATATAAAACTATTATTCTACCAGTTATATTATATGGATGCGAAACCTGGACTCTTACTTTAAGGGAGGAAAGGAGATTACGAGTATTTGAGAATAAAGTTCTTAGGAAAATTTTTGGATCAAAGAGAGATGAACAGACAGGTGAATGGAGAAGACTACATAACAATGAACTACATGGTCTTTATAGGAAGCAAGCCAGATATAATAAGAACAGTTAAGTCTCGTAGACTGCGATGGGCAGGACATGTTGCGCGTATGGGGAATGAAAGACGTGCATGGAAACTTCTTGTAGGAAAGCCAGAGGGAAAACGCCCAGTTGGTAGACCAAGAATGAGGTGGGAGAACAACATTAACTATGATTTGAGGGAAGTAGATTATACAGGGAATGATTGGAAAGCATTAGCTCGGGATAGGGATGTATGGAGAGCTTATGTCCGCGCGGCCATGAACCTTCGGGTTCGATAGTGCCAGTGAGTTAGTTAGTTAGTTAGTTTTTTCACTTTCTGCAGAAAGATCCAAACAACAAAAATGTGTAAAATCCCATACTTAAAAATGTTTTTTTTAATGCCCCAGGTTGTCGTTTTGGACATTTCTGGTGTTCTCTCCTGGCATTGGAGTAATTGTAACCCACTTCTGAGGTTGGGGCGCCTAGATGGTGGGGTTACGTAGCCCCGATGATATGATGGGTGGTGATTATGATAGTGATGCGCCAGGAGAGTTCTTATTCCTAAGCTTAATTATTGTAAGCCCTCCCCCCTACAGGGAAGAATGTGAACAATACTAATTTAGTTATAGGCCTACTTGTTTTCTTATAGATGTAATTTGAGTGGTCCGTGGTCAGCGTTCCGCCTCATACTGACATCTAGGAAACCAAGGTAGTACTAGGACGGGAAAATTCGGTAAATTTTGCTTAGAAACCTTTCATTCAGGCTTAAGGATCTTTTACGAGCCTGATAATCTTCAAACTCTGAACCCATGGCTTAAAGTCCCTCCTTGAGGACTTGCTCCTTGGATTTTTCCATCCTAAAAAATCCATCGACCCCAGCCGGGTTTGAACCCGCGACCCTCGGGACCAGAGGCAAGGAATTCCTAAGCTTAATATAAGATGAATATGAATGATGATGGCCATATGGTGTTCGCGGACCGTTTGAACCTTAAAGTTTCCTGACATTTGTCTTACAGGCGAGGAAAAAACCCGATAAAAACCTCATCCAGGAAACTGTCCCGATCGGGGATCGAACCGGGGTCCGCTGCATGACAAGGCTACCTCGAGACCACAGCCGTGGACACTTAAAAATACTGGAACTGCCATTTTTATCATATAATGGAAGCACTTTGATATTCTCTTAGTCAAACTAATAAGAAAGGTTTATATGATATATCGGCCCCGGTGGACTTGTCTCTGGTCCCGAGGGTCGCGGGTTCAAACCCGGCCGGGGTCGATGGATTTTTTTAGGATGGAAACATCCAAGGAGCAAGCCGTGGGTCCCGAGTCTGAAGATTTTTCAGGCTCGTAAAATATCCTTAAGCCTGAATGAAAAGGCCTCGAAGCAAAATTTACCGAATTTTCCCGTCCTAGTACTACCTTGGTTTCCTAGATGTCAGTATGAGGCGGAACGCTGACCACGAACCACTCAAATGACATCTATACGAAAACAAGTGTAACTAAATTAGTATGGTTCAGATTCTTCCCTGTAGGGGGAGAGCGCCTAAATCTCTGTTAAGGAAAACGTGGGCTTACAAGATACAAGATTTTATTTGTGATTTTTTATTGGAACTTAGTTTTAATTACATTTTTTTTTTCAGTTGTCTTGTGTTTTGGTTATTTTCTGCAGAATATAAAGTGTATTTGCTTTTCTTTTTTCTACAGAATCCTGAACCCGTAGACCCTTGGGAGGGAATTCGAGATGCGCTTGAAGAAGGATATATATGCCCACAATATGGAATGGTTATGAATGCTAATAACGATATTAGCGGAGAAGAGGATTGTCTCTTTGTCAATGTTTACACACTGTCTCTGGTAAGTAGACCAACCAACAACATTAATATTCTATAGACCCATATAAAGGTCTGTATGAACGTAACAAAATTACAGAAGAATATGGATTGAAGATATCTACAGAGAAAACAAAAAATATGGCATTTCAAGGTGTAAATCCTGTCAGAAGTAGAGTTGTACTTAACAATAAAATTTTGGAGCAGGTGAATAATTTTACATATCTAGGATGCAATATCTCATATGAAGAAGAAAATGATGTAAATGCAAATATATCTAAATTTTTAATAATAATTTTAGGGTTAATAAATTCTATCTTCAAGCCACAGTTAGTCCAAAACACTCAAGACTAAAAGTGTATAAAACACTGGCTCTTCCAACTCTTTTGTATGGTAGCGAAGTGTGGACGTTGAAACAGAAGGATATACAGAGATTTAGATCTGATGAAATGAGATACCTTCGGAGGACTGCTGGATACACACTACTAGATATAAAGAATGAAGACATCTTAGAAGAATTACACATGGAACCTTCAGAAAACAAAATTTCCGATTATAAGTCAAGATGGATGCAACATGTTCATCGAATGGAAGATCACAGGATACCCAAACAAATGCTAAGATATCAACCTGCAGGAAGAAGACCAGGACGTCCACTCAAAAGACTTCTGGATGGTGTTTCTAGTAAGGCCTAAACAGGTCAACAAATGGCCTAAATTCGTGAATGTACTATGATGATGATGATGATGATGATGGACCCATATATAGAGGAACTTCGGATAATGTGGACCCTTCTGTTTTAATGGATCCTGTTAATATCTTCTTTAATTGGTGCTGCCCTGGAACAGAAAATATTTTAATTTCTTCCCCTCATCAACTTTGACGTATTCAAGACCAGTTTCTTTTATTCTTTCTGCAAAGAAGAATTTATTTGTGATATTTATGAAAACCACCATTTAAAAGATTTTCAAGCTAAGAATTAATTCTTAATTTCTGCTATTGAATATTACAAATGTTGAAAAAAAAAACTCCTAAATATATTATAGGCCTATTATGTATATGTTGTTTTAATATACTGACGAATTTGGTTTGATATTATGTGGCATGGCTGCTGTATAAAATAATTAAAGATAACAAAGGAAGTCGGTTAATGTAGACCCTCCACGAGGCGGTTAAAATTGACCTGGGTCCACTTTACACGAATACATATATTTTATCAATAAGGGTGATATAAGTAAAGACCATACACTTAAAATTAACTGTATTTAATATCCTTGTAATTTTATCTAAACCCAAAGACCGTCACTGTCTGCAGATGAATGACGTGTGAATGTTATAATCAGCGACAATTTTTCAAAACATTAAATAAATATCAACGCTTTTTAATTACGATCAGCCATAAATACTTTCAGATTAATTTGTGCCTGTCTGTATAGATTAATAGAGTAAATAAACTTCAAATAGTCTAAAGGCTAGGATGGACTCTGGGGTCCGCTTTACTGCAATATAGAGATTAAAGTGAACCTTTCTTGTAACGTAAAAAAGTTTATAAATTATTTCGATATTTCCAAATTCGAATAA
Source organism: Diploptera punctata (assembly GCA_030220185.1). Classification (NCBI taxonomy): domain Eukaryota; kingdom Metazoa; phylum Arthropoda; class Insecta; order Blattodea; family Blaberidae; genus Diploptera; species Diploptera punctata. The sequence continues at coordinate 56,652 of JASPKZ010007274.1, read as the reverse complement.
AAATAACAATGCTATTTCATAGTTATAACACTAATGATAACACTAGTATACAAAAATCAACCTTTTATCTGCCACATGGACATGTCATTTTATATAAATCAGACCTCCTGAACGCGAAAATGAAAGTAAAAAGTCCGTAACACGAAACGTTTTCCTGTGACAGAACTGAGTTCGATTCTAGCAAAAATAACCGAAAATCTAGGGAAAAAGTCGGTTATATGTCTCAGACGAATTCATCGCAGTGCGCATGCGCGAGTTGCTGTAATGGTTAATATAGCCTCCGGTAGATGGCTCTGCAGTCGGCGTTACCAACTTTGGGAATAAATTTCCAAATGCAAAAAAAAAAAAAAATGGACGTTAACTAACTTGCCATTTCCTAACTAAAAAACCAATTTACATGCATATTATTTATTCCCAAAAGCTTAAAAAAATGGACGTAAACCAACTTCCCGTTTCCTAACGTAACAAAACAATTTACATGCGTACTATTTAATGAACTATAAACTAATTTTACGTACACTAACACTAAATATGGTTTGAAATTATTTTCAAATGGTGGCAACGTTGGAACAACATGGGAAAGTAGCAAGCAAGTAATGTATCCACGATCATGTTTTACGTAAATATATAAATATAAAATATTGTAAAGAAAGCTTGAAGATAGGTGCAAAATGTTTAAAACAGTACAAAACGTGTTTACAATTGTTTACTGCATCAGTGGCATAAGAATGTACGTGTAGAATTGTGATGGGCATATAACCTACCTCACCCAAATCTAGTTTAATTTAAACGTAATTGTAAAAATTTCACAACTATAATTAATTAAATTATGGAAGTACGTTATAAAATGCCTAAGTTTACATATGAGGTATTATAAAAAATAATAAATTGATGCTACTATTAACAAATTGATTTTCATCCTCACAATAATGCAATAAAATGGTGTAATTTTTGCTGTAAACTAAACGATATGAAATTGTGATTTGGACTAAGAACCAATAGTCAAAAACCCTTTGTAGTACTAATTATTAACTGATACATGCAGGCAATACGGATTATAAATGTGACTGATACTTTTAAAATAAAATAAAATAAGGCTTACACTTAATTCTTCCTCTTGCAGTGTGTGTGTCAGTCTCCCTAACTAAGAACCAGCAATAGTCGCCCATCATGTGAGGATCCCATCTACCTTGATATCTCTTCTCCATTTTCTGAATGTTCTGGTGAAATATTTCCCCTGGCTCGTCATTGACAGAAACCAAATTCTCAGGGAAAAATTCCAGGTGCGAATGGAAAATTAATTTTCAGAGACATTCTGCATCCTAGTTTTGGCGACTCTCCAGAAGTTCTTGAGCCAACAGTCGATCATTTTCTGCTTTATTATTTCCCAAAAACGCATTCACTACTTCAAATAAGGCCTTCCAGGCTGCTAGCTCTCTATCATTTAACTTTCTCTCAAATGTATCATCATGTACCTACAAGTCTTCGAATTTGGGGGCCAATGAATATTCCCTGTAATTCGCCTCTTTTAATATTTATGTTAAAACTAAACGTTGATTTTAATAGTAAACTGTACACACACGTAACAGAAATTATTTGGCGAATTAACACAAGCACGACATAATTTTTTCATTGCAGTGAAAGTTGAAACTGTAGGAATCAAAAATCACTTAAAACACTTTTCAGAGACATAGCCAAACTCAAACTAAAGCTAAAATCTGAACTTTTCATGTTCAAACCCCACCTCACCCCATATTCAGACATTTCCTGTCGGCCGAGCAGTTACAGCAATAAAGTAATAAATCTCACTATTCCCTTCCTCGAAAAGTACCGCACATCCCTACGGATCTTCAGACATGTAAGTATGGACAAATTGTTGTGCAAACTTGCGTTAAGGAAGGTAACAAAGCTCCACAATTTGATAATAATTAATAATAATTATAATTATAATAATTTACGTATACTAACTTCAATTCTTTCACACACACACACACACACACACACACACACATATATATATATATATTATATATATATATATATATATATATAACGTTTTTTGAAAGGAGTTGAGACGTCAAGAGTCTCTGTAATGCATAATGGCACGCATTTCCAGAATTGAGCCTATGTTTAATTTCTTTGTGCATCTCATTCCTATTTGTGATTATTGTTCCTGGATATTTGAATAAAGCCACTTCCTCAAAATTTCCCTCATTTGCCATTAGCTGTCCATATCCATTACATAATGCATTCCTATGTGTGACCATATAGGCCTATTTAGTTTTATTGATATTTATTCCAGTCACATCCATAAACAAGAACAGGTTTAATTATAAACTCTTATTTTTACTTTTCCTGGAGATATATCTGGCCTTAATTAGTTTTCCTAAACATCTGAGACAATGATTGTTGCTGGTATATTTTCTTTAATCCCCACAATAATTTTATTGCTTGTAATTATAGAGCCCAGATATTTAAAAAAAAACATGATGTCACTGAACGAAAAATAAAATCCTGCATCATTAAAAATGTATTAAAATAAGTTGACTGTTTCGTTTACAGGAGAGTAACTCAGAAAATCCAAATGCAACTATGGTCTGGATACACGGAGGTGCTTATCAGACAGGTTCAGGAAATATTGAAAGTGCACGACCAGACTTTCTACTGGAACAAGGAGTTAATGTAGTGACACTCAACTACCGTCTCTCAGCTCTGGGTAAATTAACCTTCATACTGTAGTACATATACAGAGTGTTTCAGAATAAGTATTGCAGACTTCTAGGGGTTGCAGAGGGATTTTAAAGAATGGATCACACATATGCTTTTTATCCACAACGACATGGAGGATCCTCCTCGAATGAGCGATTAAATCAATGTCACAGCCTTCTCCTAGACAATACAACATTAAGACGAAACACGCCATTCACACACACACACACACACACACACACACACACACACACACACACACACACACACACATTCATACTAAACATGGAGCATATAATGATGCCAGATTATGTTCGGAGATCGTTTGGGCCTTAACGTTTCTTGGCATTTGTCTTATCGATTGATTGAGGGTCTTTCCACTTTTCAGCGGTTGCCCTTTTACCAGCCGGCTGCTGGCCCTTCACATCCACATGTGTCAATCACAGAGGTAGATGATCAACAGCCAGTGTAGGGGTGACATGTGGTTAGCATGTCGAGTCCCCCAGCCGTTATAGCTGGTTCCTCAACCTGGAGCCGCTACTTATTGTAGCTACCCAATTGCCTCACGATGCTGGGTGGGCACCGGTCCCATACTGGCCGAAATACCATGAGAAAATTTCTTCCCCCATGGAGACTCGAACCAGCGCAAGTCCCGTAGCTCTGCGCCAAGGCTTCCTACCTTAACCGCTCGGCTACGGCGCTAAGGAAAACCCGCGAGTAAAACCATTACCAGGAAACTTGTCCCGAACGGGCCCGCTGTGCACGAGGCAGCGACGCTACTCCGAGACCACAATCGACTAATAATGATAATAATGACTATTTAACTCATGCCCCAAATGGGAGTCAATGACCAATCACGTTTCAATGATTTCTGTTTTACAACCAATCAGAGTCGTGTTTCACCAAATATTTATCAGTGTTATAATTACCATATTAAAGAAAGCTCCTCCTTACAATATTGCGTTCCTTTGGCAATAAATAGCATGATCTGGTTGCAGTGATAAACAAAAGAAGCAGTAGAAGCGTACCTATAGTTTCTCATTTGTTTTCAAACATCGCCGTTTACATTAAATATATAAATATTTTAAAATAACTATAGTTAAATAATGATTTGTGAGTAAACAGCTTAATTTTATTCGTTAAATAGTCCTAACAAATGCCACTCTTGATTTCCAAATTCTCTAGATAAATTCACTCCTCACTTCGTGAGTCGTGAATTTATCGATAATTTGGAAATCACTCGTGGCATTACTTACGATAATACTACTACTACTACTACTACTACTACTAATAATAATAATAATAATAATAATGTCCACCGCTGTGGTCTCGGGGTAGCGTGCTGCCTTGTCACGCAGCGGGCCCGGGTTATAGGCTATCCCCGGTCGGGACAGTTTTTCTGGGTGAGGTTTTTATCGGGGTTTTTCCTCACCTGTAAGACAAATGTCAGGAAAATTTTAAGGCCCAAACGGTCCCCGAAATCATATGGCCATCGCAATCATCATCATTCATATTCATCTTAGGGTAAGTTTAGGATTAGGGACTCTCCTGGCGCACCATTATCATCATCATCACTCATCATATCATCGGGGCAACGTAACCCCGCCTTCCAGGCGCCCCAACCTCAGAAGTGGGTTACAAGTACGCCATGCCAGGAGAGAAACCAGGAATGTCGAAAGACAAACCTGGGGCATTTGAAAAAAAAATAATACTTTTAAGGGTGGAAAGGAAATTACGAGTATTTGAGAATAAAGTAAAGTAAAGTAAAGTAAAGTGATCCCACAACAGACCCGGAGGCCCTTGGGGTAGTAGGAGGTTAAGGCTCCCACTTTTTCTAGACAATCGGCACTTTATGTCAGCCGAGTTGTCAGCCCTGCGTGACGGCCGCCTTTACCCCCAGAACAAGCGTCTGGTACTCATTTCCGTTAGAGGCTGAGTCGACCCCAGGGCCATCGTGCCGCCAGAGGGTTTGGGTCAGTTTAAAAATCCTGACCCCAACGGGACTTGAACCCTCGACCCTCCGGCTTGTAGCTCAGTGCCTTAACCACTACGCTACGGCGTGCCCCCTACTTAAGAAAAAATTTTGGACCAAAGAGAGATGGAAAGACAGGTGAATGGAGAAGACTACATAACAATCAACTACATGTTCTATATAGGAAGCTAGATATAATAAGAACAGTTAAGTCTCGTAGAGTGCGATATGCAGGACATGTTGCGCGTATGGGGAATGAAAGAGATGCATGGAAGCTTCTTGTAGGAAAAACCAGAGGGAAAACGCCCAGTTGGTAGACCAAGAATGAGATGGGAGAATAGCATTAACTATGATTTGAGGGAAGTAGATTATACAGGGAATGATTAGAAAGCATTGGCTCCGGATGGGGATATATGGAGAGCTTATGTCCGCGCGCCATGAACCTACGGGTGTCGATAGTGCCAGTAGTAAGTAAGTAAGTTAGTGAAAGATCGTCAGAATTTGTATGCTTTCGGGTTTCTGGATAATATTACGTACAGACAAATTAAATCTGCACTGATTTCCAGCTACTGTCTGTCAGACTTGAATGTGTATATAGGCTACTGTGAATTTAGGGTCTAACTTTCGCACTTGACATTGTCACTAACAACTGACTATACAAGTCTAACGGAAAATAAACACCGTCACTGTAACCTAAGACAGGGGTCTATTACTTTCAACCCCTACTCACGCTTATCACATTCTTTTAATTCAGTTTTTCTGCATTTTTCAGTTCATTTGGTCAAATAATAAACAGGTAAAATTTCTGTTTGATTTGTTCTGTACTCTATTAGGAGGCTCATATGATTGACAGGTCATAGTCAACACTACTGACAAAAACTACCTGATATTGAAGCACAATGCAATGTATAGAAATGCCTGTTATTAGTCGTTCAAAATATCTCTGCAGGCGGAAGAATTGCGAAGCTTTCTTTGTTGCTACACGTGACGTCATCTAAGGCAGTGTTCACTGTCAGCGTCCCACGTCCCGTCCCCCTCTGCACTCATAGATAGCAGCGTCACGTGGTCTATTCCTGCATAAACACGACTGCAGTGCCCTCCGTCAACAACTGCGCTTACTCCTTGAACGGGTAATATTTAGCACTACAGGTACTCTTGGTGTCCCAACTTATTTCAAAAAACGTTAAACTGAAAATATATAAAACAGTTATTCTACTAGTTATATTATATGGATGGGAAACATGTACTCTTTATTTAAGGGAGGAAAGGAGGTTACGAGTATTTGAGAATAAAGTTCTTAGGAACATTTTTGGACCAAAGAGAGACGAACAGATAGGTGAATGGAGAAGACTTATTAACGGTGAACTACATGGTCTTTATATGAAGCCAGATATAATAAGAACAGTTAAGTCTCGTAGACTGCATTGGGCAGGACATGTGGCACGAATGCGTAATGACAGACGTGCACGGAAGCTTCTTGTAGGAAAACCAGAGGGGAAACGCCCAGTTGGTAGACCAAGAATGAGGTGGAAGAATAACATTAACTATGATTTGAGGGAAGTAGATTACACAGAAAATGATTGGAAACTATTAGCTCAGGATAGGGACGTATGGAGAGCTTATGTCCACGCGGCCATGAATCTATGGGTTCGATAGTGCCAGTGAGTAAGTAAGTTAGTAAGTAAGTAAGTAAGTAAGTAAGTAAGTAAGTAAGTAAGTAAGTAAGTAAGTAAGTAATAATAATAATAATAATAATAATAATAATAATAATAATAATAATAATAATAATGGGGCACGCCGTAGCGTAGTGGTTAAGGCACTGAGCTACAAGCCGGAGGGTCGAGGGTTCAAGTCCCGTTGGGGGTCAGGATTTTTAAACTGACCCAAACCCTCTGGCGGCACTATGGCCCTGGGGTCGACTCAGCCTCTAACGGAAATGAGTACCAGACGCTTGTTCTGGGGTAAAGGCGGACGTCACGCAGGGCTAACAACCCGGCTGACATACAGTGCCGATTGTCTAGAAAAAGTGGGAGCCTTAACCTCCTACTACCCCAAGGGCCTCCGGGACTGTTGTGGGATCGCTTTACTTTTTTTTACAAATAATAATAATAATAATAATAATAATAATAATAATAATAATAATAATAATAATAATAATAATAATAAAACATTTAATAAATAATGCAAAATTAGCCTATAGGTGAAGCAAACACACTTAAAAGTAAAAAAAGGAAATAAAAACAAATAAGACATTCATAGTGATATATAGGCCTATAGGCTTACAAAACAAATGCCGTTTGTAATTCTAGGAAAATAAAAGTAAAGCGCCAGTGGATAGTACTACGAAATGGATTAGCGAAGTCAAAAATAATTATTTAAAATTGGAAGGAATTACTCAAGAAGGTAGCATAAACAAATATAGGCCTACTTCAGAATTAAGGTGAATAACTGACAAGTTTACCAAGAGGACAAACCGAAGAAAAAAACTGGAACAACAAGGACAAACGAGAGAAAGAAAGCCCATAGCCAAAAAATGAGGGAAATATGGATTCAAAGGAAACTCCTCTAAGTAGGCCTACTTTGTGTGGTCCTATATGGGCACATTCGCAATCGAAAATAAAACAAATGATGTGTATTATTTTTATAGGATTCTCTATCCACTGCTGTGGTCTCGAGGTAGCGTGCTCCCTTGTCACGCAACGGATCCTAGTTCGATTCCCGGTCGGGACAAGCTCCTGGGTGAGGGTTTTCGGGGTTTTTCCTCACCTGTAAGACAAATGGCAGGAAGCTTAGAGCCCAACGGTATCATTCTGTGATCATTATTATCATCCTTCACCGGTGTGGAAAGCAACGGGAAGCTACCACACCTATAATTCCCTAGTAACGCTGCAAGCATAGCATGAAAATGCTGATTGCAGGGAAAGACCTGCCCTCGGGCAGAACACTATAGATAGATGTATAATCTGGTTTTACACGTTTGTGTACAAAAGTTTGTTTAGTATTACGAGGAGAGAAAAAAAGTTGAATATCACTTTCGTAGGCCTATATTTTAGTAATGGACATAATATGAAAACTGTAGATTACATAGGGTGTTTATATAATTGGATATTTCTGAATTTTTTTCAGGATTTCTTAGCACTGGAGATGATGTAATTCCTGGTAACTTCGGCTTGAAAGACCAGGTACTAGCTCTAAAATGGGTACAAACAAATATAGCACAATTTGGAGGAAGTCCATCTAAAATTACAATCTTTGGACAAAGTGCAGGAGGTGCCAGTATACATTACCAGGTTATTTCTCCACTAGCAAAAGGTAAGTTTTAGAAATTACCTACACATTGCCTCTGCTTCTTATACAACACTCTGTCCACCTCATCAGCCATTTATATTTATGCATTTCCCATTAAGGAGGGCGGACATAAAAAAAGACATAATGACGCTATACAATGAACCTATAACAACAGTCAACAACTTCAGATATCTAGGCGTAACCCTACAAACAACAGGGAACTCGCTCAGATACCACATACAAGAAAGGACAGCAGAAGCCACGAAAGCGATGTATAGAATAAAGAACATTGCATCCTTATCACTAACGTCAGCCACTACACTTTTCAACACGACAATATCCCCAATAATCACGTATGGGCTCGAATTAATATGGGAAAAATTAACAATCAGTGTCTTAGAACGCATTGAGAAAGTCAAGGCACGGTTCCTAAAATGTGCCCTCAGAGTGGGAAAATATGCTCCATCAAGGCTGGCATATGAGCTGGCCAAGGAAACTTTTAAAAATTAACAATCAGTGACTTAGAACGCATTGAGAAAGTCAAGGCACGGTTCCTAAAATGTGCCCTCAGAGTGGGAAAATATGCTCCATCAAGGCTGGCATATGAGCTGGCCAAGGGAACTTTTAAAAATTAACAATCAGTGACTTAGAACGCATTGAGAAAGTCAAGGCACGGTTCCTAAAATGTGCCCTCAGAGTGGGAAAATATGCTCCATCAAGGCTGGCATATGAGCTGGCCAAGGGAACTTTTAAAAATTAACAATCAGTGACTTAGAACGCATTGAGAAAGTCAAGGCACGGTTCCTAAAATGTGCCCTCAGAGTGGGAAAATATGCTCCATCAAGGCTGGCATATGAGCTGGCCAAGGGAACTTTTAAAAATTAACAATCAGTGACTTAGAACGCATTGAGAAAGTCAAGGCACGGTTCCTAAAATGTGCCCTCAGAGTGGGAAAATATGCTCCATCAAGGCTGGCATATGAGCTGGCCAAGGAAACTTTTAAAAATTAACAATCAGTGATTTAGAACGCATTGAGAAAGTCAAGGCACGGTTCCTAAAATGTGCCCTCAGAGTGGGAAAATATGCTCCATCAAGGCTGGCATATGAGCTGGCCAAGGAAACTTTTAAAAATTAACAATCAGTGACTTAGAACGCATTGAGAAAGTCAAGGCACGGTTCCTAAAATGTGCCCTCAGAGTGGGAAAATATGCTCCATCAAGGCTGGCATATGAGCTGGCCAAGGAAACTTTTAAAAATTAACAATCAGTGACTTAGAACGCATTGAGAAAGTCAAGGCACGGTTCCTAAAATGTGCCCTCAGAGTGGGAAAATATACTCCATCAAGGCTGGCATATGAGCTGGCCAAGGAAACTTTTTACATAGAAGATCTGAGACTCAGCCTACCATCTACCGGAGCCAGCAACAAGCTACTAGAACTGAGAAGAATGAAAAGAGCGGAGGTAGATATCGACTTCTATGGGACGACTGCAATGATCGATGGCAACTGGACCAAAGAGAATCAGGAGCAGAGACACACCATTACAAGACTAGCCATTCACGGCTTCCACCACAAATTATGCAAGTACAAGACATTCCACAACCCGAATGACCAATGTGTATGTGAATTGTGCTGACAGAGATGCGACCAATGTCATATCACCGAGTGCCGTGAAAGAACAAAATCGATCTCCGAATATAGCAAAGAATAATACCCATTCGGGTGAACCTTCCATATTTATTTCCAGAATTGAGGCTATGTTTAATTTGTTTGTGCATCTCATTCATATTTGTAATTAGCCCTACTGTTCCCAGTTATTTGAATTCAACCACTTCTTAAAAATTTCCATCATTTGTCATTAACTGTCCACTTCCAGTGTGAAAATTAACCACAATAGTTATGTTTACAGGACTGTTTCAAGGAGCGATTGCTGAAAGTGGATCAGCTCTAGGTTCGACTGTTTACGAAACTCCAGCTAAAGCGAGACAGAGAACTATTCGACTGTGTCAGGCACTGGATCTCGATTCAGACAATTCTACAGAAATACTGGAGTATCTTCAGACAATGTTTACTGAAGACATTATACAAACAGTGACTTATTCTCTAACTGCAGAGGTGAGAAACATTTTTCCTATCTCGCATATTAAATGATTCATGACCATTTGATAAGGATATTCCTACTTTTTTTATTTCCATCGCCCTTGGCCTAACACCAAGCTGTTGACCCCATATCCACATTACAGAAGTGTGAGAGTATAAAGCTAACATGGTCAGGGGAACCCCAAGCTATTATAGCTGGCTTTCTCAATGGTATCTTTACCTTGTCGTGGTGGAGTGGCTTGCGTGCTTAAATGATCCCGAGAGCTATGCCGGTGGTAGCATTGCTGCCCGATAGGGTTACCCATGGCAGACTGGTCGAAGGTGGTAAGCCAGACGAAAAAAGTACCTTGGTCGAAAGAGTGACGATCTTTCACCGTAAAAATACAATCGTCAAGAAATGCGGACATGGGTTCAACTGGGATACATTTTCCGGAGGACAAATAGTCCCCCATTCGGTTCTCCGGGCGGGGACTACTTCAGGGAACCCATGTCAAAGGCTCAAACATAGGGACATGTTCCTTCGACCAGTCCGGACTTTATACAATAGCGGGGCGCTAGAGGTATTAACCCGTGAATTAGATAAATCACCTTTGGATATAGTGGCTTTACAGGAAGTTAGATATGGAGGTGGGAGAATAATATTAACTATGATTTGAGCGAAGTAGATTATAAAGGGGATGATTGGAAAACATTGGCTCGGGATAGGGATGTATGGATGTATGGAGAGCTTATGTCCGCGCGGCCATGAATCTACGGGTTCGATAGTGCCAGTGAGTTAGTTAATTAATTTCTCAATCTGGTCTCACGCCGTAGACCAGTGGTTAAGGCAAGTAGACTTGGCGCAGAGCTACGGGACTTGCGCTGGTTCGAGTCTCCATGGGGGAAGACCTTTTTCATGGAATTTCGGCCCGTATGGGACCGGTACCCACCCAGCATCGTGAGGAATTTGGGTAGCTACAATAAGAAGCGGCTCCAGGTTGAGAAGACCAGCTATAACGGCTGGGGGACCCGACATGCTGACCACATGTCACCCCTACACTGGCTCGATGATCATCAACCTCTGTGATTAACACATGTGGATGTGAGGCCAGCAGCGGGCTGGTAGACCTGTCGCGCTTGGAGTTTTCTGTCTGGAGCCAGCTACCCAAAACGTGGTGAACAAGCAACTGAAACTGCTTTCCCATCCAAAGATTCGGAAGAAGTAGTTTTAAATAATTTTTACAATTTATGCTGAAATGGGTGGGTACTCCACCATATTAGAATATCCAGTTCCAAATGCCTTGTACATGTCTGCATACTCAAGGTTTTCATACTGATGAATTTCCATCCATCCATCCATAGTAATTCTGCCCGAAGGCAGGTCCTTCACTGCAATCATAGCATTTTCATGATATGCTTGCAGTTTTACTAGGGAATTGTAGGTGTGGTAGCTTCCCGTTGCTTTCCACACCGGTGAAGGATGGTGATGATAATGATGATGGTCATATGATTTCGGGAACCGTTCGGGCCTTAAAGTTTTCCTGACATTTGTCTTACAGGTGAGGAAAGACCTCACCCAGAAAAACTGCCCCGACCGGGATCGAACCCGGGCCTGCTGCGTGACAAGGCAGCACGCTACCTCGAGACCACAGCGGTGGACATCGATGCATTTAATACAATGAAATTCAAATAATCATATCTCACGGAATATAATATTTTGTGAAATACAACAAATAAACTTCAAGTATTCATGATTTCCATGATACAAGAATAGCTGATACATATAATAAAATGTCCGTCATGTAGATACAGAGTGAACTAAGGGAATTAATCAAAAAGTCGAATGAATTAAGCTTATTTTGCTGGTTTACGGAATATATACCGTGTTCCATTCAAACCTCCCATATTTTAATTAATCATAACTCGCAATGTATGCGCAATTATGATATGAGGTTGGTATTTAAAGAAAGAAAAACTCGAAGAATTGTTTTCATTGTTGCAGTTAATTCATCTGTCGCATGTTGGACAATAATGACATAAAACAAAATTGCGAGAACAAACTGTTTTCTGTTTGTGCTCGCAATTTTGTTTTATGTCATTATTGTCCAACATGCGACAGATGAATTAACTGCAACAATGAAAACAATTCTTCGAGTTTTTCTTTCTTTAAATACCAACCTCATATCATAATTGCGCATACATTGAGAGTTATGATTAATTAAAATGTGGGAGGTTTGAATGGAACACGGTGCATATTCCGCAAACCAGCAAAATAAGCTTAATTCATTCGACTTTCTGATTAATTCCCTTAGTTCACTCTGTATCTACATGACGGACATTTTATTATATGTATCAGCTATTCTTGTACTGTTTTCTGTTACAACTCAATGGTATTAATAAACTGTTAGTTTATGCTGATGATGTAGTATTATTGGCCGATAGCGAGGAGATACTGAAGGACAACACGCACACACTATTGAGTAACACTAAGAAATTAGGACTGGAAGTAAATATCAATAAAACTAAATATATGGTCACACGTAGAAATTCATTATATAATGGAAATGGACAGCTAAGGACAAATGAGGGAAATTTTGAGGAGGTGACTGAATTCAAGTACCTAGGAACAATAATCACAAATAGGAATGAGATGCACAAAGGAATTAAACATAGGCTCAATTCTGGAAATGCCTGCTATTATGCATTGCAGAGACTCTTGATGTCCCAACTCCTTTCAAAAAACGTTAAACTGAAAATATATAAAACTATTATTCTACCAGTTATATTATATGGGTGCGAAACATGGACTCTTACTTTAAGGGAGGAAAGGAGATTACAAGTATTTGAGAATAAAGTACTTAGGAAAATTTTTGGACCAAAGAGAGATGAACAGACAGGTGAGTGGAGAAGATTACATAATAATGAACTACATGGTCTTTATAGGAAGGCAGATATAATAAGAACAGTTAAGTCTCGTAGACTGCGATGGGCAGGACATGTTGCACGTATGGGGAATGAAAGACTTGCATGGAAGCTTCTTGTAGGAAAGCCAGAGGGAAAACGCCCAGTTGGTAGACCAAGAATGAGGTGGGATAATAACATTAACTATGATTTGAGGGAAGTAGATTATACAGGGAATGATTGGAAAGCATTAGCTCAGGATAGGGATGTATGGAGAGCTTATGTCCGCGCGGCCATGAACCTACGGGTTCGGTAGTGCCAGTGAGTAAGTAAGTAAGTAAGTAACTGTTTTCTGTTATGCAGAGATAAAGTCAATAATTACAGTGCAAAGAAATTACCGGAGAGAATATGGAGGAAATACAGCTGATGGGAAGACCATTAAAGGTATGGCTTGAGAAGTTTCTGGAGACTAGAAGAGTTTAAAAAAATCAGGAGGTGCTCGTACACGTGTTTCAGAAGAAAATATTGATGAAATTAGAACAGGATAGAGGTGTATTAATGTGTGGCAATGACAATTTTTTGAGTTTCTGTTTCGTTTAATACCGGCCTCATTTCATAATTCCGCGTACTTTGTTAGTTATGATTAATTAAAATGTGGGAGGTTTGAATGGGACTCCTGTATAGTCACTATTATCGCATTTGAGAAAATAAACACTTTTATTTTCACATTGGTTAGTTTCTTTAATTTTGTTTGAAATTATGTAATTTAGTTTACTATTGGTTTTAAAAGCGATTTTTATATTCTACTAGCTAATACCCGGCGTCCGTTGCTACGCCTAAATAAATGACATATTAAAGGAGTGTTTTTTTTTGTTCAATGCCCCAGATTGTCATTTTGACATTTCTAGTGTTTCTCCTGGCATTGGCGTACTTGTAACCCACTTCTGAAGTTGGGGCGCTTAGAAGGCGGAGTTGCCTTATCCCGATGATATTAGGCCTATGTGTGATATATGATAATGAAGCGCCAGGAGAGTTCTTAACCTAAATTTAACCTAAATTCCAGACCATGGGCAACCACAGGAATGAATCTATAATCATTACCATCATCAACAACAAGGATTAGGCCAATGACCTGTTCCGATCTCATTATAGGTGGAATTGGTCCTTCCATCTCTTCAATGGTCTTCCCAACGTTCTTCTCCCTTTTGGTTTATAATTATACATTCTTCTTGGTATGCGCTGTTCATTCATTCGTAATACGTGCTGAAGATAAGCATTTTGGTAATAAGGAATGAATCCCTTTAAGTAAAAATTCCTTTGGTTGACTGGGAATCCAACTCTGGACCTCAAGAACAGTAGTCACAAACGCTGACCACTAGCCCATGAAGCTGGTCACATATTGAAGTTTAATAAAATTGTATGGTATACGCTGAGACGAAGTAAACATGGTGGTTGCTAGTCAGATTTTAATTTCGGGTTTCAGGTAAACCTCCATTTATAATTGTCAGATATCGCTCAATTTTAGATAATACCTACCTGAGCTTATTTTAATAGGATATACCGAGTTTCGTTGTGAAACATCGAAAATTGTGACCATTAGAGCAATTTTTAAATTTTCACTTCAGGTGAACTCCTACACCTAATTGTTTTGGAGAGCCCAATTGTGAATCTGAAACATCTAGGGACCCACTCAAACACACACACACACACACACACACACACACAAAACTATCATCAAGATCGGTCCAGTCGTTAAGGCAGTTTTTCATTTAGAATTTCAGGAAGACCTTCACTTCTAGTTGTCGAATTTCCCCCATTTTTTGGTAATATTTATCTCGGTTTATTGTAATTCACATTTTTAACGCACAAAAGAGTCCATAGACCGCGGTCAAATTAGAGCTCGCGAAATTGGGAACCAGGGGCTAATATACTAACCAATAATCCACTGAGGGTCGGTTTCACCAACAGTGGTAACTGTATTAGGCCAGTTTAAGTTATGTATTATACATGAGTAAAACTGGCGTAATACAGCTACCTCTGTTGGTGAAACCGACCCTGAGACCGAATAATTAACTGGGTTTAGTTAGAATATAAAAGTGCCACGATAATAACTAATATTTTTGTATTCTGGTTAAATTTCAGCAAAGCATTCGAGAATCAGTGCATTTCAGACCAACATCTGAGGAAAATTCAAGCGGTGATCAACAATTCATTACTGATGAACCAATCAACCTGCTAGCAGCTGGAATATTCAATGATGTTCCCTTCATATCTGGAACTGTGACAGACGAAGGAATGGTCATGCTCATGGGTACGTGTACTCAATTTAGAAAACACATTAATGTTTACTTACTTACTCACTGGAACTATCGAACCCGTAGGCTCAAGGCCGCGCGGACATAAGCTCTCCATACGTCCCTATCCTGAACTAATGCTTTCCAATCAATTCCTTGTATAATCTACTTCCCTCAAATCATAGTTTATGTTATTCTCCCATCTCGTTATTGGTCTACCAACTGGGCGTTTTCCCTCTGGCTTTCCTACAAGAAGTTTCCATGCAAGTCTTTCATTCCCCATACGCGCAACACGTCCTGCCCATCGCAGTCTACGAGACTTAACTGTTCTTATTATATCTGGCTTCCTATAAAGACCATGTAGTTCATTGTTATGTAGTCTTCTCCATTCGACACTAATCTAAAAAATGTTAAACTAAAAATATATAAAGTCATTCTTCAATTCTTATTTGGTGCCACGTGTCCTCCCCATCATAGACTTCAAAAATGCATACGATTGAATTAAGAGGGAGAAGTTATATAGTATCCTGCTGGAGTTCGGAATTCCTAAAAAAGTTAGACTTATACGAATGTGTCTAAATGGCACAAAGAGTAGGGTGCGTGTAGGCAAAACAGTTTTAGGATACTTTTTGAAATTCACGATGAGTTAAAGCAAGGAGATGCACTACCTCCTCTGCTATTCAATTTTGTACTAGAGCTTGCCATTAAATCTTAGGAGGATGAAGAAGGCTAACAACTCGATGGTATTAATAATCTGTATGTTTATGCTGATGATGTAGTATTATTAGGCGATAGCGAGGAGATATTAAGGGCCAACACGCACACACTGTTGAGTAACACTAAGAAATTAGGATTGGAAGTAAATATCAATAAAACTAAATATATGGTCACACGTAGAAATTCATTATATAATGGAACTGGACAGCTAATGACAAATGAGGGAAATTTTGAGGAAGTGGCTGAATTCAAATACCTAGGAACAATAATCACAAATAGGAATGAGATGCACAAAGAAATTAAACACAGGCTCAATTCTGGAAATGCGTGCTATTATGCATTGCAGAGACTCTTGATGTCCCAACTCCTTTCAAAAAATGTTAAACTGAAAATATATAAAACTATTATTCTACCAGTTATATTATATGGATGCGAAACATGGACTCTTACTTTAAGGGAGGAATGGAGGTTACGAGTATTTGAGAATATAGTAGGGAGGAAAATGTTTGGACCAAAGAGAGATGAACAGACAGGTGAATGGAGAAGACTTCATAACAATGAACTACATGGTCTTAATAGGAAGCCAGATAGCATATAATAAGAACAGTTAAGTCTCGTAGACTGCGATCGGCAGGACATGTGACTCGTATGGGGAATAAAAGGGGTGCATGGAAGCTTCTTGTAGGAAAACCTGAGGGAAAACGCCTAGTTGGTAGACCAAGAATGAGGTGGAATAATAACACTTATTATGATTTGAGGGAAGTAGATTATACAGGGAAAGCATTAGCTCAGGATAGGGATGTATGGAGAGTCCATGAACCTAGGGGTTCGAGAGTGCCAGTGAGTGATTGAGTAAGTAAGTAAGCAAGCAAGGAAGTAAGTACTTGTCCTTCCATCAGAGACTATGACACTTAATTGTTATTATATCTGATTTCCCAATAAAGATCATGTAGTTCACTTTTGTCAGTTTTGTCCATTCATCAATTTGTCACTCATTGTTAAAATATTTTCCTAAGCACTTTATACACAAATAAGTTACAAGAAATATATTTTTGCGCGATAGTGCGTTTTGTCGTACTTACAGCAATGGCGGCCACGATTGAAAGTTCAATTCCCTAAATTTCCAATGCCAACCTAAATAACTATACTGGAATATTACATATTACCTACCTCGTGCGGGAAGTAAAACCACTGCCCTTTATGTAACTATGTACAATGTATATACAAAAATAATATCCAAAAGGTAGTGTTACTATAGGCCTACTTTAGGCCTATATGAAACAAATCACTACATTTTAAATGAACTGAACTTAATTTGACACAATATAAAACAATAAATTCGTACTTGCTGCCATTTTATACCTGAATGGTGTCACAGCCTGCTACAGTCTCAACTAAATTATTTTCGGCATTTGTTTATAATGAACGCAAATATTTCCAACAAATATATTATTTTACAATTATTCATCATTTTGAAAATACCACAGTGCAAAAAATTATGTACAACGCACGTTTGCAAAGTGTTTTACACAATCTCGGAAGTTAAAAACCTCGTTTTCTCTAGTTTTTGTTAAATATGACCTACAGAAGGCTTGTATGGATAAAATAATTTTCAGTGCTAAGTTAAAACTCACTCTTCAAATTTAATATAATGCTTACTGAGAGCGTAAATTAATGCATGATTTATTTTTTTACAGAAATACAAGGAGACTCTTCCAAATTGGAAACTTTCAATAATAACATGGCATACATGATTCCAGAGAATTTGAACGTTGACATTGATTCAGACGAGGGCAAAGAATTGGGAGAAAAAATAAGATCATTTTATGTCAATGGGCGAAATTTAACACAAGACACGCATGCAAGGGACGAATTACCACGTTAAGTTTTGACAAATCAGCATTAAGTAGAAAAAAAAGCTAATCTCCATTTAACAAAACAAAACAGCCTTCAATCTTTAGTAGGCTATTAGGGAAAGCAAAATCATAGGCCTAATATATGTAAAAAAAGTTTGGTGTAATAATAAATCAAGAGAAAACAAAATATTTTAAATGTAGTAATCATAATAGAAAATCGGAAAAATCTACAAATTGATGACATGTAAATTAACACAGTAGAATCATTTAAATACTTAGGTACAAAGTAAATGGACATAATACATTAGAAGAGGAAATTAAGGAGAGATTCGTAAATGGGAATAAACCTTATTTAAAAGCAAATTAATATCAAATACTGCAAAAATAAGGTTATACAAAACATTCATTAGACCAGTAATTACATACGCTAGTGAATCTTGGGTCCTAAAAGAAACAATAAAACAGAAATTACTAATTTTTGAAAGAAAAATTTTAAGAAGAATATTTGGACCAAACAGAGGAACTGATAACTGTTGGAGAATCAAAACAAATAACGAATTAAACAAATTAATCAAAAATCAGAACATAGTAAACCATATAAGATCTCTCAGAATTGGTTGGGTTGGACATTTGATAAGAATGGATGATCAGAGACTGGTCAAAAAAACTCTAACCAATGGAAACCTATAGGAGGCAGAGCAGTAGGAAGACCGAAGATCAGATGGCAGGATGACACAATGAACGATCTAAAGAAAATGAAATTTGAATATGGCAAGAGACAGATTGGCATGGAGGAGAATTGTTGAGAAGGCCAAAACTTTCACTTTTGAAGTTGTCGTGCCTTAAGATGATGATGATGATGATGATAGGCCTAATGTATTCTGATTGGACTGAAGGAGTCGAAATTGAAGAAGAAATAAATTTATGTAAACGCATTGTTAAACCATAATAACTTCTTGTTTAGGAATCAATGATAATCACGAAGACAAAAAATATTTTTTTTGTCCACCGCTGTGTGTTTTCGAAGTAGCGTGCTGCCTTGTCACTCAGGGGGGCACGAGTTCGATCCTCGGTCGGGACAAGTTTCCTGAATGACGATTTTTTTGGGGTTTCTCCTCATCTGTAAGCCCAAACGGTCCCCAAACATCATCTGGCCATCATTATCGTTTTCGCCTCATTAGATTAAGTTTATGATTAAGACCTCTCCTGACGCATTATTACCATCATCATCACCTATCATCATCAATACAATAAATATGAAATTATTGTATTGTCACGGGTCCTCTACAAGTATACAAAGTTTCAAGTCGATTCAATGATTTTAAGTGGGTGAAAATCGCGTTGAAAGATTCCGTTATATAGATCGATAGATAGATAGATAGATACAGGTCAAGCTAATGTAAAGCGTGTAAAAAAGACTGTAGATGGAGAAAAGTGTTTTCTATGTGAAAAGTTAATGTTTGATTCCACCAACACAGTGTCCATTATGAAATTCGCCATGTTCTTAGAGGGGCGGAATAAATACACATCTGCCGGTTGCACAAGTCCAGTACAGGGAAACAGAGGTGCTCATGCATATGGCTATAGCATTTGACCTTAAAGATTGTATATCAACTGTTCTGATACCCTTCTTTACAATGCACATATTGTGATTTCCTAACCAGAGACCACTATTTGTCCCATATTGAGGCACTGTTCCCTTGTTAGAACTTTATTCTGAAATACTCATAATTTCTCGTAAGAGACCATGTTTCGCATCCATATAACATATCTGGAAGAATAACCGTTTTACATATATTTCTTTTATTTTAACGATTTTTGAGAGAAGTTTGGATGACGAGAGTCTCGGCATTAGATATTAGGACGCGTTTCAAAAGTTGGACCTACGCTCGATTCCTTACTGCGTCCCTCTTCTGTTTATAATTATCATTTCTGGATATTTTAATTCAGCTTCTTCAAAATTTACCTCATTTGTCATAAGTAATGCCACGAGTGATTTTCAATTTATCTAGAGAATTTGGAAATCAAGAGTGGCATTTGTTGTGATTATTTAACGAATAAAATTAAGCTGTTTATTCACAAATCATTATTTAAATATAGTTATTTTAAAATATGTATATATTTAATGTAAACGGTGATGTTTGAAAACAAATGAGAAACGTTTGTTATGTTTCACTTGTTCATCACTGCAACCAGATCATATTATTTATTGCCAAATCGGATTGCAATATTGTAAGAATGCATCCTAGTGGAGAAAAAATGAAACTGTTTATAACCAACATTATATGTTATTAATTAATTTCTGATGTCCTATGATGTAAATGTGTAAATTATATTTTTCTGGAACGTTAATTCCTGGGAAATAATGCGCTTAAGAAAGTGCAAACAGTGGTTTCTTTTTTTCTTGTGGTATAATCAATTGCTATGAATGTTTTTCTATTATATCTCGCAAGCAGAATCTGTTTACATTCGTGCACTATATATACAATCTGGAAGCGACTTCGTAGAATGAAGGTGACAAAATCGAGGTGAAAAACGACCGTGATTGGTTGTAAATTAAAATTCATTGAAACGTGATTGGTCTTTGACTGCCATTTGGGGCATGAGTTAAATGGTCATTAATAGTTCATTTCCATCATATAATGCATATCTTCGTGTGACCATATAGTTAGTTTTATTGATATATATTTACTTCCAGCCCCAGTTTCTTATTGTTGTTCCTTTATTCAATACAAATAGTATTAAGATGTACAAATATTTTTACCTAATGTCTCTTACATATATAAAAAGTTAGATTAATTCATTTCAGTTTATTACTTTTTCTGTATTTATTTTTCTTTTATAGTAGATTCGAGCTGTTAGGGTCTATTCCTTTGTGTATATTTCTTTCATTAGTTTTAATTTTAATTGTATTTAATTTTATTGTAGGCCTATTGTTAGACATATATATTATTGTTCAGTTTATTGTTTAGTAATATTATAGCAATCAATTGATTTGTCGTTTACTTGAGGAAAACCATACAGTATTTATTTAATTAAATGAAAATCAAACTTAAGAGTTTTATATGATTTTCATATTTATTACAATAGGTTACAATATACATTTGTTACAGTATACGGTACTTTGTACCGTCTTCAGATATGATTACAAAATCGATTCATTTGTAATCATATCTGAAGAAGGTACAAAGTACCGAAACAGCCGTTACAAATTTATATTGTAATATGTATGAAAATCATATAAAACTTTAAGTTTTATTTTTATTTTATTAAACTAATATTACAGTGATTTTTTTTATTTAAATTTCATATGTTTGTCCTCGTGAGTGGAAGAGAAGGCCACATGACCCTAACTCCACCAGTCTAAATAAATAAATAATACAATATATGTTGTATTTTTTCAGCTGTACACAGACACGATGTTTGAATACGGCACAGTCAAACATGTGCAGATGCAGGCAAAGTTAGCCAAATCTCCCGTTTATCAGTACTACTTCACTTTCAAAGGAAGTTCTTCCACAGGTAAGACATTAATGATCCATACATACTAATTCTGCCCAAGGGCAGGTCTTTCACTGCATTTTCATGCTATGGTTTGTAGCTTTACTAGGGAATTATAGATATGGTAGCTTCCCATAGCTTTCCACACCACATTAATGATAATATGCATATTATAATTTCAATGTTAGGCCTACGACAACTTAACATTGTGACGTATTACAGGAAATGAGTTTCTTCTAGGCATATATTAGGTTTTGCATTACATCAACGTTTCCCAACTTGTGGTTCGCCAACTCCCAGGGTGTTCGCAAAATATTTCAAGGGGTTCGCCAAAAGTTTTCCATAATGGCGGGTTTCGAGGATACGACTATTATTGTTTCCTTCATTTCTGTGGCATTGTCATAATAATAATAATAATAATAATAATAATAATAATAATAATAATAATAATAATAATCCATCCATAGTAATTCTGCCCGAAGGCAGCTCCTTCACTGCAATCATAGCATTTTCATGCTATGCTTGCAGCTTTACTAGGGAATTGTAGGTGTGGTAGCTTCCCGTTACTTTCCACACCGGTGAAGGATGATGATGATAATGATAATGGTAAGGATGATAATGATAAGGATGATGGCCATATTTCGGGGACCGTTTGGGCCTTAAAGTTTTCCTGACATTTGTCTTACAGGTGAGGAAAAAACCCGATAAAAACCTCACCCAGAAAAACTGCCCCGACCGGGGATCGAATCCGGGCCCGCTGTGTGACAAGGCAGCACGCTACCTCGAGACAACAGCGGTGGAATAATAATAATAATAATAATAATAATAATAATAATAATAATAATAATAATAATAATAATAATAATAATTGCATTCGCAATCCCTTCGAAGAGTCAACAATATTTTAGAATGCACATTAAGCATAAATGAAAAAGAGCAGCTTCTCGAAATTTCCACTGGTTTTTAGTTGCAGAAAAGTTATAAATCTTTGTCATTAATTGGTTAAACGGCTTTATTACCCTTTCGATCCACATGTTTGTGCGAAAAGTCGTTTTCTTCATATTCCTATTTAAAAAATAAATATAGAAACAGACTTTGTGCTGAAAGTGATTAGAGACTTGATTTAACTTCTGTGGTTCCTTACTTCAAAGCTCTGTTCCTTGGAAAGCAGACGCAACCTTCTCACTTAATTCCAAGGAAGAGGTGAGCAATTACAATGAATATTTTTTTTTATTATTGCAACTAGGCCTACACGTTGCGTAAATTTTAAGCCGTAACTAGAGTAATTTTACATTTTAACCGTTAAGGGTTAAGCTAATTTAAGGTTATTAAACGCTTTGCTTGGAATTAAATTTTATGCATGTCTACTGTATGCAGGGTTATATTTAAAGTCAGTGTTCACCCAACTCAGATCGTCGAAGTCGAAAAAAGGTTGGGTCCCTCTGCATTATATATTGAGAGGTAGCCTTTAGGCTATAAGACGACAAATAAGTAATGATCCCCACCGACAAGTTTACAGTGCGCGAAGTATAAGTTGCATAAATCACTCTAAACTAATTGATGACGCGGTAGGATTACCTTGGCATGGTATTAGGACACTGAAAACTATAGATGAAAAAGTTCATTTGTTTAGTTACATGCTACTTAAATTGTAAGATATGCCCCTCTTTCATTCCTCATTCGTGCCACATGTTCTGGCTTTCGCAGTCTACGAGACTAAACTGTTCTTATTCTATCTAGTAGGCTATTTCCTAAATGTCACGTAGTTCGCTTTTGTGCACTCTTCTACATTCCCCTGTCTGTTCGCCCCTCTTCGATACAAAAATTGTTCTACGAACTTTATTCTGAGATACTCGAAAAATTTTCCAAATCTCATAAAGTTTTTTTTTTTTCAAATGCCCCAGGTTATCTTTCGACATTCCTGGTGGTCTCTTCTGGCATGGCGTACTTGTAACCCACTTGTGAGGTTGGGGCGCCTGGAAGGCGGGGTTACGTTACCCTGATTATATGATAGGTGATGATGATGATAGTGTTGCGCCAGGAGAGTCCCTAACCCTAAGCTTAATCTAAGATGAATATGAATGATGATGATTGCGATGGCCATATGATTTCGGAGATCGTTTGGGCCTTGAAGTTTTCCTGACATTTGTCTTACAGGTGAAGAAAAACCCCGATAAAAACCTCACCCACAAAAACTGTCCCGACCGGGATTCGAACCCGGGCCCGCTGCGTGACAAGGCAGCACGCTACCTCGAGACCACAGCGGTGGATATCTCTCATAAAGTAAGATCCCATGTTTTGCATCCGTATAAATTATTATTATTATTATTATTATTATTATTATTATTATTATTATTATTATTACTAATCTTTGATCGATCCTTCTTTATTCCCTGGGATGTCCAGTCAAACACTTTCAAGATAATGACTATTCTGGTGATGATTATTAAAATAATAAATTTGAGAAAAAATTGTATCAAATTGTATTCATCTTCATCCAACCAAGTCTTAGGCCTATAGGCCTGTTACGATCTCACTGATGAATTTTGTATCCAGCATTTCCTTGGACGGCTCAAAGATATCTTTCCTGTTGGACAATAACGAAGCATGATTCTGTCTGAACTCATTCGTCGCAAATGAATTGTAAACCTGTATGTATCTAATAGTATGTTTATTTTTTTTTCAGCTGTGGGCCACGGAGAGGAATTAAAATATTTGTTCTACGATCCACGACAAAACTACAGCACGGGTTCTCCTGAGCAGATCACGTCAGATAGAATTGTCAAGCTGTGGACGAATTTCGCTAAAACAGGGTATGGCATTTATGTTAAAGTCATTCAGGTTTTGAAAATACCAGCTGCCTACGACAGAAACTACCATATTTATTCAAATTATTTTAAAAGTCGTTTTTTATATGAAGCATATTAAGGCTATAATATAAACAAGAAAAACAATGTGTTTTTATTATTGATTTAACATTTATCACTGAAAGATAAATTATATTTGAAGAGAACAATTTTCGCCTAGACCAAGACTCGAACCCGGGACCCTTGGCTTTCCGGGCCAAGTGCTCTACCAACTGAGCTAGCGAGGCGAGTTACGATCTAGACGCAAATTTTTCTCTTATATATGTTGTAATTGCCTATCGCCAAATGCTTTTGAAGCCATTGCTTCTATCTTTGCAAACGGCGGCTTCTTAGTTAAGAAGACATTTATTGGGAATTTAACATTACTTTATAAAGCTAGTAAGGCTTTTAATGATGTTTTTATTATTGATTTAACATTTCTCACTGAAAGATAAATTATATCATTAGAAGCCTTACTATCTTTATAAAGTAATGTTAAATTCCCAATAAATGTCTTCTTAACTAAGAAGCCGCCATTTGCAAAGATATAAGCAATAATTTCAAAAGCATTTGGCGATAGGGAATTACAACGTATATAAGAGAAAAATTTGCGTCTAGATCGTAACTCGCCTCGGTAGCTCAGTTGGTAGAGCACTTGGCCCGGAAAGCCAAGGGTCCCGGGTTCGAGTCTCGGTCTAGGCGAAAATTTTTCTCTTCAAATATAAGAAAAACAATAATAACTTTTTTTGGTCAATGTGACTAATTTCTTATACTTACCAATATTGTTGTTACTGGAAGTAAGTCATCGTTCCTGGTCCCAATGCTGATATGGACTCAAAAAGCACACGCTCGGAAAGTAAAATAAAACATTTTTCGAAAGGTTTTTTACACTAACTGGAACCTTTCTTTAGACTTTTCCGGAATTAATGCAGAACATCCCACTCTCCAGGCTTCTTCAATTTCTCTATCATCTACCACGACTCCTTCCATAATAAAATTATCAAACAGATTCTAATCACGGTACTACATATAAAAATGTCTCCACAGCCAACAATCCTTGTTTATAATAAAACAAATGAAAAGCTACATAGCAACGATCACCAAATGTTTATTTCTCATAGAAGTCATTTGCAACCAATATTTTAATTCATTTATTACTATATTTAATAACAATTAGTCACATCGACCAAAAAATAGTGTGCAATACACATGAGGTAAGCACTAACATCTGGAAAATTGAAAAAAACTTTTTCTCGATCAGTAACAAGTGCTTACCTCACTTCTATCGCAATATAATAATAATAATAATAATAATAATAATAATAATAATAATAATAATAATAATAATAATAATGTTTTATTTATTCTGGCAGAGTTAAGGCCATAAGGCCTTCTCTTCCACTCAACCAGCACAAATACAAATACATATTTGACAAATATAGATATACACTATACTAATTATAAACAGTTAAAGATACATTAAATGTAAAGTAAAGTGATCCCACAACAGGCCCGGAGACCCTTGGGGTAGTAGGAGGTTAAGGCGCCCACTTTTTCTAGACATCGGCACTTTATGTCAGCCGGGTTGTCAGCACTTTGTAGGCCTATATTTTTAACCCCTGTCTGTCAGAATTGTTTTGTAACGATCGAAAAGTACGCTCCACACATATGATGTTATGGGAGCAAACATGTACCGCGCTGTATTTGATAGTTCGATATGAGAATAATACTGGCCTTATCTACAAGAAATTTACTGATTTCATAAACTGTGGAGTAAGATTTTCCCAGCACAGCTTCAAGTTTAGCAGCAGCTGTCTTCCCTACATTTAAATACTGTAGGCCTAATCAATTCACAAAATAACGGCTGTCTTTATCATAATCATCATCCAGGGATTAAGCCTATTCGCTCGTTCTGGTTTCATGAAAGCTAGAATTGTTAAAATTGTTCAGACCATCTTCTGTGTGGGCGACCAACATTTCTCCTTCCGTGCGGTTTATAATTTAGCAATAATTTTGAAATCTTCCTTCTGGCATTCTATCAATATGTTCTTTCCAGTCGTTCCTATATTTAATTATTCGGTCTGTAATTTTGAAAATATTTAGTTCCTTTCTTAGATCTTCATTTCATTTCTTATCCAGCAGAGTATACCCTGCTATATTTCTTAAAAATCGCATCTCAGCTGCTTCCAATCTTTGTTCTTGTCTTTTAGTGATCGTCCAACATTCTGATCCATACATCAATACAGGAACAGCCATTACTTTATAAAATTTAATTTTTGTTTATTTTCTTGTATTTTTAAGGGTTCTTTTAATAGTGCCACACATTAGATGAAATTTATTTATTTTGTCATTAATATTTTTAATTTTAACATATGATAAATTGAAACCTAGATATTTAAAACTGTTCACTTGCTCTAAAATTTTATTATCACCTGTCTTCAAGTAGAAAAAAAGGAACAGGTTGCTACCTGATAGAAAGAGCAGGTGGTTACTATTCTAACATTCTACTTATTCATGTTCTTGTTGTGTAGTTTAGGACAAAAGCCTCCACTTGGTTATTCCATTTCTCATTTTTAAATTATGTTATTTTATCAAATCTGTTTATCTTTTTCTGGATAGCATACTGAGGAATTTTTGCTGTCTACCATATTAAATTGCCAAAAAAAAAATCACAACTACAGCAAAAAATGTTTTTAAGGAATGATTAGAAATTGTATTTTTAAAAAATTGAAAGTTGAAAAATATGAAGGAATATTAAATTTTTACTAAAATATGAACATTTTGCCAAAATATTATGAAATATGAAAAAATATGAAGGTCTTATGTGATTCTACAGATCATAAAATGTAAAGATACTTCGTCTCAGTGCTCCCTAACTAATAGTTTAAAACATGAAATTTCATAAAAACCCTCGCTCTAGTGATGGCCATATGATGTTGGCGGTCCGTTCGCCTAGTTTCCTGACATTTGTCTTCTCACTCAGGAAACTGTCCCAACCGGGGATCGAATCCAGGCCCGCTGCGTGGGCAGCACGAGACCACAGTGATTGTTATAATAATAGATAAAACAATTAATGTAATAGCATTTTAATAAAGGAAGGAAATTTATACATGAGTTAATAACTAACATATGAACGTAGAGTAATTGAGAGCTGAACTCAGTAGCCTAATATATAACCAACCATAGTAATTCTGCCTGAGGGCAGGTCCTTCACTGCAATCATAGCATTTTCATGCTATGCTTGCAGCTTTACTAGGGAATTGTAGGTGTGGTAGCTTCCCGTTGTTTTCAACATCGGTGAAGGATGATAATGATAATGATAAGGATGATGGCCATATGATTTCGGGGACCGTTTGGGCCTTAAAGTTTTCCTGACATTTGTCTTACAGGTGAGCAAAAATCAAAATCCCGATAAAAACCTCACCCAGGAAAACTGCTCCGACCGGGGATCGAACTCGGGTCCGCTGCGAGACAAGGCAGCACGCTACCTCGAGACCACAGCGGTGGACGCCTATTATATAATAAAAAGATAATTAGAGAACAAAAAAAATCTATTCATAAGGCCATTGTAGAGAGTATCATGCTATATGGATTGGAGACATGGACAATTGGAAGGTGCCAAGCTAACAAGTAGCAACAGAGATGGATAACTGGAGAAGATATCATCGTGCAAGTCCAGATTAAGAAAAATAATCTAGAAGCGTGGGAACCCATGCCAAAGGCTCAAACACAGGGACATGTTCCTAGGAACGTGGAATGTTAGGGACTGCGATGGGCAGGGCATGTGGCACGAATGGGGAAAGAAAGATGTGCACGGAAGCTTCTTGTAGGAAAACCAAAGGGAAAACGTCCAGTCGGTAAACTAAGAATGAGGTGGGAGAATAACATTAACTATGATTTGAAGGAAGTAGATTATACAGGGAATGATTGGAAAAAAATAGCTCAGGATAGGGATGTATGGAGAGCTTATGTCCGCGCGGCCATGAACCTATGAGTTCGATAGTACCAGTGAGTTAGTTAGAAGCGTTGAAATGAGGAAAATTAATAAAGTTGAAAGAAATGCATTACAGACAACTGAAGAGAGACAATTAAGATGGAATGGTCATATCAAGAGGATGAAATCTGATAGAATCCGTAAGAAGATCTTGGAGTGGAAAACAGATAGGGAAAGAAGACCTGAAGAAGGTTGGATGGACGGTGTGAGAAGAAGTATGAGTGAATTGGGACTGACAGATGATGATGTTCAGGATCGCCGTAACTGGAGAAAGCGAATTTCTTGAAGGTGACGGAAAATCACTGAATACAACCCTTAGGTTAATGGCCGTGCGGACATAACTCTCCATATAACCCTATCTCGAGATAATATTTTTCAAACATCTCCTGTATAATGTTCCCTCAAATCATGGTTAATGTTAATCTCCAACCTTATTCTTGGTCTACCAACTGGACGTTTCACCTCTGGTTTTCCTACAAGAAGTTTCCATGCTCCTGTTTCATTCCCCATTCGTGTCACATGTCCTGTCCATTGCAGTATAAGAATCTTAACTAACTGTTCTAACTGGTTTCGTATAAAGACCAAGCAGTTCACTGTTATGTAGTCTTCCCCATTTGCCTGTCTGTTAATCTCTCTTTGGACCAACAATTTTCCAAAGAACTTTATTCTCAAATACTGTAATTTTTTCCCCTCCTATAAAGATACTGGTCAACATGAGTTTTGTCTCATGAGTACAATAGTTGAACTTAATGCAGTTTTTTTATCGTGTTTTCAAATATGTATTCGGAATTTCTCCATCGCCCACAGTTTCTTTATTTCAATTTAAATTAATGGATTTAAATAATTATTATCTTTAATAAACCTAGATTTCTTCCCGGAAAATCTTGGTGCAGTGAGCGATGAGCACGGGGAACATTTTCATCAGGAGACTTCAGCTAAGGAAAATAGATATCAAGGCAAATGGAATCCTAATATGCTGGCCGATTAATGTTGGACCATCAAGAGGGATGCTCCACAGGCGAAATATAGCAGAAAATCGTCGTTTCTTACTTTCTAGGTGAGTCCGAATGTTCGAATATTGTGTAGTTACGAATGTAGAAAATATTAAAGTGTTTGCGTCCCTCGGAAACCTTGCATGATGGAGAAAAAGTGATATTATATTTGAATTCAGGAGAAAAAATACTATCAGAATCACATATTTTTCTTTCTGAGACAAAAAGAAAAGTTTATTTTTTGTTGCACAGTGTGTTTATCGTAAGTGACTTACATGGCAGGTGCACCGCTAGCGCCAAAGAATTTGTCTTTGTGGATAAGGTCAAAAAAGGGTTTGCTCAGTTACCTGATAACCCTGCATTCCAGATACAAGAAGCATCAGATACGAAAATAATGAAACCTGGTTTAGGAAACTAAAATTATTTAAGTAACTTACGTTAGCTATGTATAAATATACATATGATTGTATTAAAATTAATGTTGGGAAGTAAACATTATGAGGTTTTATCATTAATATTGAGTGGACAACATATTTTTAATAACTCACGTCATACACAATTTCAAATTTATTTGATTTAAGACCATTGGTTTGGAATGAATTTTTCATTCATCTTCAGTTCATTTTCAAATACTGTAATTTTTTCTCCTCCTATAATGACACTGCTCAACATGATTTTGGTCTCATGAGTATCAATAGTTGTACTTAATGCAGTTTTTTTATCGTGTTTTCAAATATGTATTCGGAATTTCTCCTTCACCCACAGTTTCTTTATTTCAATTTAAATTAATGAATTTAAATAATTATTTCTTTTAATAAACCTAGATTTCTTCCCGGAAAATATTGGCGCAGTGAGCGATGAGCACGGGAAACAATTTCAGCTATGGAAAATATAGGCCTATATAAAAGCAAATGGAATCCTAATATGCTGGCCGATTATTGTTGGACCAACAAGAGGGATGCTCCGCAGGCGAAATATAGCAGAAAACCGTCATTTCTTACTTTCTAGATGAGTCCGAATGTTCGAATATTGTGTAGTTACGAATGTAGAAAATATTAAAGTGTTTGCGTCTCTCGGAAACCTTGCATGATGGAGAAAACCCGATATCATATTTGAATTCAGAATCACATATTTTTCTTTCTGAGACAAAAAAAAATCTTTTTGTTGCTCAGCGTGTTTATCATATGTGACTAATATGGCAGGTGCACCGGTAGCGCCAAAGAATTTGTCTTTGTGGTTAAAGTTCAAAAAGGGTTTGCTCAGTTACCTTGATAATCCAGATACAAGAAGCATGAAATACGAAAAATAAGGAAACCTGGTTTAGGAAACTAAAATTAAGTTTTAAATAACTTATGTAGGTTATGTACAAGTAGGCTATACATATGATTGTATTAAAATTAATATTGGGAAGTTAACATTATGAGGTTATATTATTAATATTGAGTGGAGAACATATTTTTAATAACTCACTTCATACAATTTCAAATTTATTTGATTTAAGACCATTGGTTTCGAATGAATTTTTCATTCATCTTCAGTTTATTTTCAAATACTGTAATTTTTTTTCTCCTCCTATAATGACACTGGTCAACATGATTTTTGTCTCATGAGTAGGCCTACCAATAGTTGTACTTAATGCAGTTTTTTTATAAACTGAAGATGAATGGAAAAATTCATTCGAATCCAATGGTCTTAAATCAAATAAATTTGAAATTGTATGAGGTGAGTTATTAAAAATATGTTATCCACTCACTATCAATAGGCTACATATCATGTTTAGTCCACCACTGTGGTCTCGAGGTAGCGTGCTGCCTTGTGAAGCAGTGGGCACAGATTCGATCCCCGGTCGGGACAAGTTTCCTGGGTGAGATTTTTTCGGGGCTTTTCCTCACCTGTAAGACAAATGTCAGGAAACTTTAAGGCCCAAACGGTCCCCGAACATCATCTGGCCAACAATATCACCACTAACACATTCATAAAGTCTAGGATTTAAGCCTCTCTTGGCTCATTTCCATCATCAACTATCGTATATCATCGGGGCAGCGTAACTCCGCTCTCCAGGCGCCCCAACCTCAGAAGTGGGTTACAATAACGCCATGCCAGGAGATAATAGGCCTACCAGAATGTCAAAATGACAACTTGGGGTATTGAATAAAAAAAAATATATATATATATGATTTTAAAAATACAGAAAATACCTGAAAATCTAATCAAAAGTTGACGTAAAAAAGACGTGATGATATCATTGGAATATGTCTATAATCATCGCTAAAACAGATTAGCCAACCTTTGAAAAACACACTAACAAAATCGAAGGCCCCCGATACTTATCTACACTGATGTCATCTAATTAACTAGGTATCTCGCTGGCACCATCGAACCCATAGGTTCATGGCCCCTCGGGCATAAGCTCTCCATACATCCCTATCCTAAACTAATGTTTTGCAATAAACCGCTGTGTAATCTACTTTCCTCAAATCATAATTAATATTACCCTCCCACCTCAATCTTGGTCCACCAACTGGACGTTTTCCCTCTGGTTTTCCTGAAAGGAGCTTCCATGCCATTTTTCATTACCTATTCGTACCACATGTCCTCCCCATTGCAATCTACAGTCTACGACAGTTAACTGTTCTTATTATTTCTGGTTTCCTATGTAGCTCACTGATAGGCTATGTAGTCTTCTCCATTCGTCTGTCTGTAATATCCCTTTGGTCCGAATATTTTCGATCTAACCTATCTAGTTTAATCTAGCCTACTTACTAATCTAATGTACCTAATATAATCTAACCAACCTAATCTAACATAACCTCAATAAACATGCTGGCATTTGAGTTCAAAGAAAACTTGAGTAAACATTTTGGCAACTTTCGCTGACTGTAGATATAGTTCTTATGCTCCATGGCGCGACCAGCCTAGAAAGCCCTTGGTCTACCAGCCAGCTGCTGGCCTCATATCTACATGTTTTCAACCCAGAGGTAGATGATCATCCTTCCAGTGTAGGAGTGACATATTTTCAGCATATCTTGTCCCCCAGCCTTTATAGCTGGTTTTTAAAATCTGGAGCCGCTACTTAGTGTAGCTACCCAAATTCTTCACGATGCTAGGTGGGCACCGGTCCCATACTGGCCGATATTTCATGAGGACATTTCTTCCCATATGAAGACCTGAACCAGCATAAGTACAGAGCTCTGCACCAAGGAAATCCTGCCTTAACCGGTCGCCCAAGACGCGGGACTACGCCGGGGTTTAGCTAGTATTAAATAAATTAAGTCCACCGCTGTGGTCTCGAGGTAGCGTGCTGCCTTGTCACGCAGCGGGCCCGGGTTCGATTCCCGGTCGGAACAGGCTCCTGGGTGAGGTTTTTTTTCGGGGTTTTTCCTCACCTGTAAGACAAATATCAGGAAGCTTAGGGCCCATCGGTCCCCGAAAATCATCCGGCCATCATCATCCTTATCATTATCACCATCGTTCTTCACCGGTGTGGAAATCAACGGGAAGTTACCACACCTATAATTCCCTAGTAAAGCTGCAAAGAATAGCATAAAATGCTATGATTGCAGTGAAAGACCTGCCCTCGGGCAGAATTACTATGAAAAAAATCAATATATCTTATAGGATATGGGTCACCAATTAGATTTCATGGAGGTCCATTTTCAAAGTAGTAAATTAAGTCGAGGTCCGGAACCACAGTTCATTAAACATACGAAGCTTTTATTAAGTAATATTATAAGTAAATTATTTAAATTATGTTATGGGTATGAGCTGCACAAATTAAACAAAACACGTGGTAAATACTAAAAGGATACAGCACAGCAGTACACAGTTATTCATTCTAATAATTATTAATAAGTTTCTGATAAACTTACCATATGGCCAGAGTAGGCCTAATATTTAATTATCTCACTTCACAAAATTTCGTGTTTTTCACGACTATTTAACTCATGTCACAAATGCTAGTCAATGACAAATCACGTTTCAATGAATGTTGTTTTTACAACCAATGACAGTCGCGTTTTACCTCGCTCTTTATCGATTTCTCTTTATCAGCTCCTGCTTTTGTGATAAAGAAAGTTCCTTCTTTTTTTAATGCTCTGAACAGGTCAAAACATTATTTTTCTCCAACAAATACATTGAATATAGCAAATAATGAAAAGATTCCTTGATTTTACTGAGTTGTTTGCTAAAAAAATAAATGAATAACCCGTAATGTTGATTATGATATGGGCCTATAGTTTGATGTGTTTCATTATTTCTCCACTTGGGTGCACTCTTACAATATTGCGATCTTATTTGGCAATAAATAATATGATCAAGCAGCAGTGAATGAACATAACCTCACATTTCTGATTTGTTTTCAAACATCGCCGTTTACATTAAATATATAAATATTTTAAAATAACTATAGTTAAACAATTATTTGTGAGTAAACAGCTTAATTTTATTCGTTGAATAGTCCTAACAAATGCCACTCTTGATTTCCAAATTGTCTAGATAAATTCACTCCTCACTTCGTGAGTCGTGAATTTATCGATAATTTGGAAATCACTCGTGGCATTAGTTATGATAACTTACCAGATGTCAAACGGAATCCCGTTAATCTTCAGTCAAATATCCGATCATATGCAGTAGTGCCAACCGAGCCAACAACAATACTATTATGACATGAAATTTAGTACAACTTGTTGTATTCATGTTTAACCGGTTTTTAAAAAATTGTATTAATTCAATATTTAACCCTTAAATTGGCAAAACAGTAATTTCTAGTATCAGTTATTTAAATGTGGCGAACCGCACTGAAAACTGAATCATGCAAATCTGTTATTATTAGGAATATTGTGTAATTTCAGGCACATTTCAGTAATTTCTTATCGTTAACTTTCTTCTGTTTTATTAAAACTATTAGATAAATTAAAACGATTGATGTATCCTTTTGGATACATTGCGAATTTCAGGGTTAACCGGTCCAGGAACCAAAGTCCCAGGGTCCGGATTCAGACCACGGTCCACCAAATGTTGACCCCTGTTATAGAATATATTGCCAATTTAAGGATTAACTAGATGCAAAATGGATGGGTGCTCATGTAGCATAGATTAACCAACTGTATTTCTCATCATAAGCATGCAGTTGAACTGAACTCTTACTTTCTTATTTCAGGAACCCAACTCCAGATGATGACGCTGTGCTTGAAAATGTAACATGGAGTCCAGCAACTGATGAAGAACATAATTATCTGGAGATTGGAAGTGATTTATCATTAAAACAGGATCTACAGCCTTCTAGAATGGAATTCTGGGAAGAGGAGTATGAGACCTATGATTCATGGCCACAATAAACATGTATCAACACTTTAGAAATTCATATTAAAGGACCGTTGAGGTTATGTAATAAGATGTTAATTATTAAGTTGGTACTTGGTAAGTCGGTCGTCCTCAACTAAATTATTAAACTTCATTAAGTTATTCCAATATGGAGGCCTTTCAAAAACAATGTTTCATCTTCTGCACTTTAACTCGTACTGATGGTGTTTTATAAGTTGTATAACGGATTTATGTCTGCGTACCAGTTAAAATGCATAAGATGAAACATTGTTTTGAAAGGTCTCCATATTGGTACCGAGTCACGACAAAACCACATCAGGACCAGCAGCATCAAACATCAACCTGGATGCTGTAGAGAAGAATGAACTGCTGATGATGGGACGGAAGTCCTGAAAGGCCTACAGGCATAAAGATCACATATTTTAAAAGTTGAGGACGACGGATTTTACCTAAGAAAGTAATTTAATCCATAATTTTGAAAGTTTGATATAACTTTTATTTGTAAATTTACAATGATAACAGATATTGCAGATATTCTACGCTATTTCTAAAAGATAACTTCTGTTTTAATTCTTCCTCCTTGATGATTTGCTCCACTTCGGCGTGTGACATGGATAATAGACTTGAACGACTGTTAATTCGAATCTCTTCCTTAGATTTTTTCACGAAATATATGTAGCTGATGCTTAAAGATGCAACCAATTTGACATATGTAAGCCTTGTTATTCATTTGATTTTTCCAATCCCTTCTTAAACGCACCGTTCCATTTTCTTCTCGTTCCTCCTTAGTTGCAATGATTTCTAGGATAATTTGCTTCGAATTAAACTTTTTCTCTGAATTCTGCAGCAAGCTTCTTATAAAGATCGCTCTGTTTATTAAATTCTTCAATCTCTTCAGAATTCAATTGTTTTATATTTGCAAAAATGTTTTTTAATTCTGCATATTGCTTCTCTAGAATTTTCCAGCAATTTTCACGTTGTCTGTAATTCGTACGTTTTGCTTTAAGTAAGCATTGAAGGCACCGGCGATTGTTGCAATTTGACAAATCTGCTTCGGAATTAAAGGAACGTAGACAAAGTTGTTTGATGTTATATCGAACTGTTTTTTCAAAAGACTGACCGTGTAGAGGTGTTCTGTCAGCACTTGATACTGACCGAGTACAATATCGTAAATCTAAACACCCAACCGATTGCTGGAAACTGTCATGTTGTTGTGCATACGATGCGAATTCTTTTACAAGCCAAGGATTCTGCTGAAAGATGTTCTGTATGTCCTCTTGTGTACAGACAGGTCACAGCATTTGAATAACTCTTCAAGTTTTTCGATTGTTGACATCTGCAAAGTAACATGAAATATAAATACAAACTATTCTAGGGCAAAAGGAAAAAAAACCCGAATCCATTTCCCCGAATAGACATTCCCCTAAACCGATTCCGTGAATTTCCTTTCCTGAAATATTTTTCCCGAACGACATATGCCCGAAAAAACCCGAAGTTATTACAACACCAATAGTTGTATTCTTTCTTGCAAGAATAACCTAACCTAATTCATAATCAACTGAGTTAGTATTTACTTGATAAAAATCCATATTAATTAATTAAATGAAAATAAAACTTAGTTTTATTTGATTTTCATATTTATTAAGATATAAAGGGATTAGGATAAAGGAACACGAGAGCATATAACAGAAATTTGGAATATTCAAAATATGCTAACCACCTATTCCAAGTTAATGATTGTTTCGATCCAAATTTTAAAATTTTACATGTTTGTGATAAGGATAAGAAGTTGGACCTTTTGGAGGCTGCAGAAATAAATAAATTGAAAAGTAGTAATAAACTGTTAAATTCTCAACTTGATTTGAAAGAATCGCCTTAGTTAAATTTAAAAATTTAAATAAATTATTATTGTATTGTTGCTTAGATCAGTTGATATGTACTATAATAACACAATTCATAATTTGTTAACATGTCTGAAGAAGGTACAGTGTACCGAAACAGCTGTCACTGAATTATATCTTAATAAATATGAAAATCAAATAAAACTAAGTTTTATTTTTATTTAATTAACCTAATTCAGTCTAAATCTAACCTAACTCAGGATAAACCTAATCTCAACCACTTAAAAAAGTAATCTAACCCAGCCTAAAAAACTAACCTAAACTAGCCTAAAACTAACAAACCCAATCTAAAAATAACCTCACCCAGCCTAAAACTACGCTTAACCAAACTAAAAGTAACCTAACCAAGCCTGAAATTAACCTAAAACTAATCAAGCCCAGCAATTTATTTCGGGGGTTTGTCATTCCGAAATTTTAGATTCGGGGTTTTGCCCTTTCGAAGGTTTTTCCATTGGAGTCATTAGATGTAGAAGAATGGGGAATGTGTAGGGATGATTGAAAAAAATAATACACTTATGAGGTATGGAAATTGGAAATAGAAAATAAAAAAAATCCGATAAGCAAGAAACATGGATCATTTTAATTACTTAGGAAACTCTTTATATGCTATAAAAATTGATCGCTACCTAAGACTGAACATTTGTTCTAAATATTTTGAGATTAGGCATTGGTATTAGATTTTTAAAAATCTGTCAACATTAAACGGTCACTCAACTATTACAATCCTTGGTAATTAAAATTGCAAACTAATAAAAACAGTGAAAATAGTTTCTTACAATGAATGTTAAGGATTATTCACTAGGTAGTTCAAATTAACAGATTCTTATAGGCTATGGTTCATACAACGTTTCTTTATAATTATAGATTTCTTATATAATGAACGGTTAAGTTTCCTAAGTAATTACAAAAACGTGAGAAAACAAAATAAACAGTAAAAAATGACATAATTGCTCCACTCTTTTCTGTCATACAAGTGTTGTGTAGTTTTTTTTCTCATATGGATATGCAATTTTCTGTATTTCACTTTTTTTTTTCATCGGTTAAGTGGAAGAAAAGGCCTTATCGCTTCAATATTGCTAGTTTAATAAATAATAATTCATTATTAGGCATGTGTCACCTGTTATTATTATTATTATTATGTTCAACTGGGCACACCGTAGAATAGTAAAGAAGGTACGCTACAAGGCAGAAGATCGGGGATTCGAATCCCGATTAGAATTGAACTGGACAAGACCTTCTACCGGCACTTTGGCCTCTGGGTCGATTCAGCTTCTAACTGAAATGAGTACCAGGTGTTTGTTGTATTTGGGGTACAGAAAGACGTCGTGGAGGGCTGACAACCTGGCTGACATATCGTGTACATTGTTCAGAAAGGTGGATTCTTAATCTCCAACTACCCCAGTGCATCTAGGGACTGTAGTGGGATCACATTACTTTTTTTTTTTTTTTGTAAAATATTCGGTAAAATTTAATATGTGTGTTATATGGATGCGAAACTACGACTCTTACTTCTTGGCTCGGGGCTTGGATAGGATTACAAATTAATTTACTCTCATTCATCCCCTTAATAACAAACTATAGAAATATTTTTACCTACGAGTATTAGAGAATAAAGTTCTGAGGAAAAACTTTGGCCCAATGAGAGATAAACAGACAGGTGAAAGGAGAAAAACTCCACAATAGTGAACTACATGGTCTTTATAGGAAGCCAGATATAATAAGAACAGCTAAGTCTCGTAGATTGCGATGGACAGGACATGTGGCACGAATGAGGAATTTAACACGTGCATGGAAGCTTCTTGTAGGAAAACCAGTGGGAAAACGCCCAGTTGGTAGATCAAGAACGAGATGGAAGAGTATCATTAACTATGATTTGAGGGAAGTAGATTATACAGGGAATGATTGGAAAACATTAGCTCAGGATAGGGTGTATGGAGAGCTTATGTCAGCGCGGCAATGAATCTACGGTTTCGATAGTGCCAGTGAGTTAGTTAGTGTGTTTGGCTACCTCTTTCTGTGTCAATACACAC
Source organism: Diploptera punctata (assembly GCA_030220185.1). Lineage (NCBI taxonomy): Eukaryota > Metazoa > Arthropoda > Insecta > Blattodea > Blaberidae > Diploptera > Diploptera punctata. The sequence goes on along the minus strand of JASPKZ010007274.1, from coordinate 18,252 downwards.
ACTCTTACCAAATTTTGATTATAACTTTGAATAATGAGAGTAATTATAAATGATAATAATAACAATTATTCTTAATTAATAATAGTAATAATAATAATGATAATAATAATAATAGTAATAATAATTTATAATAATATTAATAATATTTTGTAACAATGTTAAGTTAATAATAACTAATTAAACTAACTCACTGGCACTATCGAACCCATAGGTTCATGGCCGCACGGATATTAGCTCTCCATATACCCCTGTCCTGAACTGATGTTTTCAATTATCCCAGTATAACCTGCTTCCCCAAATCGTGGATGTTATTCTCCCTCCCTCATTCTTGGTCTACATAAGAAGAAGAAGAAGAAGTAGAATAAGAAGAAGAAGAATAAGAAGAATGAAGAAGAAGTAGAAGAAGAAGAAGAAGAAGAAGAAGAAGAAGAAGAAGAAGAAGGAAGAAGAAGAAGAAGAAGAAGAAGAAGAAGAAGGGAGAAGAAGAAGAAGAAGAAGAAGAAGAAGAAGAAGAAGAAGGGAAAAGAAGAAGGGAGGGAGAAGAAAAAAGAAGAAGAAGAAGAAAAGGAAGGAGAAGAAGAAAAAAAGAAGAAGAAGGGAGAAGAAAAAAGAAGAAGAAGGGAGAAGAGAAAAAGAAAAAGAAGAGGAGAAGGAAGGGAGAAGAAGACAAGAAGAAGAAGGAGAAGAAGAAGAAGAAGAGATAGAAAAAGAAGAAGAAGAAGGGGGAACAAGAAGAAGGAAGAAGAAGAAGAAGAAGAAGGAGAGAGAAGAAAAAGAAGGAAGAAGAAGAAAGAAGAAGAAAAAGGAAGAAGAACAGGGAGAAGAAGAAGGAAGAAGAAGAAGAAGAAGAAGAAGGGAAGAAGAAGAAGAAGGGAGAAGAAGAAGAAAGAAGAAGAAGGGAGAAGAAGAAGAAGAAGGTGAGGAGAAGAAAAAGAAGAAGAAGAAGAAGAAGCAGGGAGAAGAAGAAGAGGGGAGAAAGAGAAGAAGGGAGAAGAAGAAAAGAGAAGAAGAAGGGAGAAGAAGAAAGAGAAGAAGACGAAGAAGAAGAAAGAAGAAGGGGAGAAGAAGAAGAAGAAGAAGGGGAGAAGAAGAAAAAGAAGAGGAAGAAGAAGAAGAAGAAGGGAGAGGAAGAAGAAGAAGAAGAAGGGAGAACAAAAAGAAGGAAGAAGGGAGAAGAAGAAGAAGGGAGAAGAACAAAAAGAAGAAGAAGGGAGAAGAAGAAAAAGAAGAAGAAAGAGAGAAGAAGAAGAAGAGAAGAAGAAAAAGAAGAAGAAAAGGGGAGAAGAAGAACAACGAAGAAGAAGAAGAAGAAGGGAGAAGAAGAAAAAGAAGAAGAAGGGAGGCAGAAGAAAGAAGAAGGGAGAAGAAGAAGAAGAAGGGAGAAGAAGAAAAAAGAAGAAGAGGGGAGAAGAAAAGAAGAAGAAGAAAAAGAAGGGAGAGGAAGAAGAAGAAAGAAGAAGGGAGAAGAAGAAAAAGAAGAAGAAGAAGGGAGAAGAAGAAGAAGAGGAAGAGAGAAAAAGAAGAAGAAGAGAAGAAGGGAGAAGAAGAAGAAGAAGAAGAAGGGAGAAGAAGAAAAAGAAGAAGAAGAAGGAGAGAAGGAAAAAAAAAGGAGGAGAGGAAGAGAGAAGGAAAAAAAAAGGAGAAGAGAAGGGAGAAGGAAGAAGAGAATGAAGAAGAAGGGAGAGGAAGAAAAAGAAGAAGAAAAGAAGAAGAAGGAGAAGAAAAAGAAGAAGAAGAAGGGAGAGGAGAGAAAAACAAGAAGAAGAAGAAGGGGAGAAGAAGAAAAAGAAGAAGAAGAAGAAGGGAGAAGAAGAAAAAGAAGAAGGAAGAAGAAGAAAAAGAAGAAGAAAAAGGGAGAAGAAGAAAAGAAGAAGAAGAAGGGGAAGAAGAAAAAGAAGAAGAAGAAGGAAGGAGGAAAGAAGAAGAAGAAGGGAGAAAAGAAGAAGGAGAAGAAGAAGAAGGGAGTGAGAAGGAGGGAGAAGAAGAAAAAGAAGAGGGAGAAGAAGAAACGAAGAAGAAAGGGGGAGAAGAAAAAGAAGCAGAAGAAGAGAAGAAGAAGAAGAAAGAGGAGGAGGAAGGAAGAAAGAAGGAAAAGGAGAAGCAAGAAAAAGAAGAAGAAGGAGCAAGAAGAAGAAGAAGGGAAAAGAAGAGAAAAAAGCAGAAGAAGAAGGGAGAAGAAGAAAAAAAGAAGAAGAAGGAGGAAGAAGAAAGCGAAGAATAAGAAGAAGAAGAAGAAAAAGCAGGAGGTGAGACGAAGAAGAAGAAAGGGGAGAAGAAGAAAAGAAGGAGGAAGGGAAGAGGAAGGAGAAGGGAGAGAATAAGAAGAAGAAGAAGGGAGGAAGAAGAGGAAGGGAGAAGAACCCAAAGAGAAGAAGGTGAGAAGAGAAAAAGAAGAAGAAGAGGAAGAAGGAAGAAAGAAGAAGAAAAAGAAGAAGAAAAGCGGAGAAGAACAAGATACAAGGGAAGAAGAAGAAGAAGGGAGAAGAAGAAAAGAGAGAGAAGAAGAAGAAGGGAGAAGAAGAAAAAGAAGAAGAAGAAGGGAGAAGAAGAAAAAGAAGAAGAAGAAGAAGAAGAAGAAGAAGAAGAAGAAGAAGGGGAGAAGAGATCAAAGAGAGAAGAGGAGGAAGAAGAAAAAGAAGAAGAGGGGAGAGAAAAAAAGAAGAGAGAAGAAAAAGAGAAGGGAGGAGGAACAAGAAGAAGAAGAAGGGAGGAAGAAGAAGGAAAAAGAAGAAGAAGAAGGATAAGAAGAAGAAGAAGAAGAAGAGGGAGAAGAAAGAAGAAGAAGTAAGAAGAAGGAGAAGAAGAATAAAGAAGAAGAAGGGAGAAGAAGAAAAAAAAAGAAGAAGAAGGGGAGAAGAAGAAAGAGAAGAAGAAGAAGGGAGGAGGAAGGAAAAAGAAGAAGAAGAAGAAAAAGAAGAAGAAGTAAGGAGAAGAAAAAGAAGAAGAAGAGGGAGAAGAAGAAAAACAAGAAGAAGAAGAAGGGAGAAAATAAAAAAAAAGAAGAAGAAGGAGAAGAAGAAGGAAAAAGAAGAGAAGAAGCAGAAAAGAAGAAGAAGAAAAAGTTGGGAAGAAGAAAAAGAGATAGAAGAAGGGAGAAGAAGAAAAAGAGGAATAGGAAGAAAAAGAATAAAAAAATTTATAATAATAAAAATAATAATAATTTATAATAATAAAATAATACTAATAATAATAATTTATAATAATAATAATATTATAATAATAAAAATAATAATGATAATAATTTATAATAATAAAAAATAATAATTTATAATAAATAATAATAATAATATAATAATTTTTAATAATAAAAATAATAATAATTAATATTATAGTTTTATAATAATAATAATAATAATAATTAATAACAATAATAGTTCATATTAATGATAATAATAAATAATGATTTCAATAGTAGTAGTAGTAGTAGTAGTAGTAGTAGTAATAATAATAATAATAATAATTTGTAATAATAATAATAATAATTATAATAAAAATAATAATAATAATAATAATAATAATAATAGACAAATTATGTTCTTGTGAACGAACGATTTCTTTCAATCTGAATCATTCAAGTAAAAGGTAGGCTACGTGGAAAAGCACTTGTAGTACAATCGCTAGAAGTCTGAAATACTTATTTTGAAACATGAGACACACAATATCAGCCCACTGTGTTTCTATCTTCAAACTTATTTTACATCGAAATGGTACGTTGGGTTCCCTATCAAAATGTTATACACTAAGTTTCCTCTACAACCCCCAAAAATTTGTAATAGGAATTAATGAACCACTCTGTATACAAAGACAAGATCTACTGTTAAACATATTTGTTCTGCTCACCTGTGTTCTGAAGGCAGGTTTACGGACATCTGCATTCTCCAAATTATCCTGCAAGTGTACAGATACAATATGTGGAGAATTCATAACCTGCACAGGCAGAGCTCTGTATATGGACGATTTGAGCTTCACCGGTTCACAGACTTGTGGCAATGCCTCACCATTTTTTATTGATACATATGCTCTCCTTTTTGAGTTTCCATTCGTACTACGGACTCTCTCTTCACTCTGCAAAAAATTCAGTAGGGCCTACCTATTGAATTCTGCAAACTCAATAACACAGTATATCTTAATAAAATAGTGCGTTGGCTTTTAGTATTTTATTCTTACACACGAGCAATTTATTGGGATTTGAGGTATTTCTAAATAACCGCTTGTAGAATTTCTTAAAACTTTGGGATATGCTACACTTCGGGTCGCACGAAAATTTTTCTAAGTTCTATAGAATCGCAGTGCGCATGCGCTAGTGCTCCAATTATCCCAGGTAGATAAATGCAACCTCGAGCAGTTGGCGGTATATGTATGAGAAATCAGTATGACCAACATTAACACAAAATTCCCAGAACTTGTCTAAAAATGTATAATTAACACGAAATGAACTAGTGGAAATATGATTTTACGTGGTAACCGTCTGATATTTTGAATTTTTTATAGAATAACAGATATGAAGAGGTAATTTATTTTACGTATTAAATCACATTTAAAAAGCAAGGAACCTAAAAGCTAACCAAACTTAAATCAATTACTGTAACACAAATCAATTAGCCTACTCTAACGTAGGTGAAATCCAGGGAACGTGGAAATGGTTGGCAACATCTGGAGTATTTTGGATTGTTGATGGTGACAACGCTGGAACAACATAGGAAGAGGAGGGAAAATAGCAGTAAGCAATGTAGCACGACCATGTTTTACGTAAATATATAAATATAAAAAAAAGATCGTTGCAACATTGGAAGATGTTTAAAATGTGTTAAAAAGTGTTGCAAAATGTTTTAAACGTGTTTAAAAGTGTTTAGTGCATCAGTGGAATAAGATATTAAATTGAAAAATTTTTGCGACCTGAAGTGTACAACAGCCAAACTTTGGAAACAAAACGATTTTAAGGGCACCCAGTAAACCTACTTATTTGGGTTAATAAAAATTGATTTTTTTCTTTTTTGCTTCAAAAAATCCAGGAAGGTCTATTTTATCGATGTGTAATATTATTTTGACCATTTTGGACATTTAAGCCCATAAAAATTGTGTTCTGTTAATGTGCACTTTTTTTATTTTCCTGTAACTTGTATTTTTTTTTTTTTTTTTTCATATTTTGGTACACTTTTCTCTGAAACTATGAAAGGTAGGAGAATAATTTTTGGCAGTTTAAATAGCTCTATAATAATAAGGTAAATTTATCTTTGCTTTATTGATTGTGCTTGAAATTAAAAAAAAAAATGCATGCAAAAATTTCAATAAAAAATTTGGTCTTTGAATTTTTTTAATAAAGCACAATCCACATATGAACACAAGCAAACATTATTATTGTGGAATAAAGTATGGATAATAACATACTAAATTTTGGAAACAATTGGATGATTAGTTATTGAGAAAATTGTATCAAGTCAATACTCTTAAGAAGTTGCATTTTTTATTCTCATTTTTTTTATTTTAAATTACTCATGAAGAAATGTGTCTAAAACGTTAACCAGAGTGCCATTATGTTCACGAAGAGTGCCATTATGTTCACGAAGACTTGTCTAATTAGAGATATAATTTTCATGCACATAGGCTAAACTTAAGAATAAGCTGAAAAAAAAATCGTTTTTGTACGCTGCATATTTTTAAACAAAATTGCAAGGAAATTAGTACCGGTTGCCCTTAAAAGCGGAGAGAAACAAATTTTTTTAATGTTTTCAAACAGTTTTGTGCAAAATTAGCCATAGAGTACGTAGTAAAAATACAGAATTTACAGTTGAATCAAAATAGAGCGCATATTCTGCTATAGGCCTAATGAAATGACATCTATCGAAATCATTGAAAAAGTGTAAACATCTGTATTAGATAGCCCCATATATACTTTTTTGTCATAAATAAATAAGAAATGGAAGTTCCTAATCATTAGTGCCACCTTACTTTTTATTTAGTCTTATTTCCCGCAAAATGTTATGTTTCCTAAGAATAATGTTTCTATCGATAACATTTCCGTAAACAATTCAGTCATATGGCGGGTAAAAGTTCCCCCAATAAACAGGGGCTCCTACATAAACTCCGCGCGTAAAGCATGTATAAAGATCCTACCTTCTACACACCTTCTAGCTACTTCTAATTCAAGAAGACATTTTAGTGTGAGATTTTAACACTTTTTTATAGTAGCTGTAAAATAGCTCATAAGTCTACTTTCGGTGATTATTACATCCATATTTAACACTACTTTTTAGCTATTCAAATTTATATTTTCAATGTTTTTATTTTAAATTTGTCATTTATATTGAAGGACAAATTAATAGCCTATTTTATGCGAAAAATTACACCTAAACTGGGATTGATGCTTAAACATAACATACATTTAAATTCTTATAACCTAAATAACGCCAGTTGAAAATGGATTAGGAATTTTAAAAGTGTCACAATTAGAAATTTATCCTATAGATATTTGCGAGGTAAGAATAAATATTACAAGAAAGTATTGAATTATGTATACTTACACGAAGAGAAACAGATTTAAGACCACGTGCCACTTGGTTTACTTCATTTTCTGGACGTAGAGAAACAGATGTAAGACCACGTGCCACTTGGTTTACTTCATTTTCTGGGCGTAGAGAAACAGATGTAAGAAGACGTGCCACGTAGTTTACTTCATTTTCTGGACGTAGAGAAACAGATTTTACAAGACGTGCCACTAGGTTTACTTCATTTTCTGGATGATGAGACACTGTAGGTGCCATATTGAAGTCTGCCAGTCACTGTATCACGAAGTGTATACTTTAATAAACTTCTTACGAATAACTAATATGTACTATTTGTACTTCCAATCCTTCAGAAAAAGTACATTAGTATCAGAAATGCACAGGATTGGCCTACTGAAATTTTTGCAGCTACCGTATTGGCCTGAACCAAGCCGCCCTCGAGTATAAGCCACACCCTTAATTTTAGTGGTGGTAGGAGAAAACAATTGAGTGTACGGAAATATACCTGTCATATCCCGTCACAAAACTGTATACACCATTTAAACACATTTTTCTTCAGTTTTAATGGGAGTCCAGATTTTTGTGATATTTTTTGTTATAAAGTACTCCAAATGTATGTATGCCATTAATAATATACTTTGTTATTTCTTTGCTCAAGCTTTGTTTTGTTATGATGAGATATTTTTCTCTTAAAATTCACTAATTTTATAAGTGATGTTGAGGTTAATATATTTATACTAACTAACTAACTAACTCACTGGCACTATCGAACCCGTAGAATCATGGTCGTGCGGACATAAGCTCTCCATACATCCCTATCCCGAGCTAATGATTTCCAATCATTCCCTGTATAATCTACCTCTTCAAATCATAGGGAATGTTATTTTCCCACCTCATTACTGGTCTACCAACTGGGCGTTTTCCCTCTGGTTTTCCTACAAGAAGCTTCCACGCACGTCTTTCATTACCCATTCGTGCCACATGTCCCGCCCATCACAGTAAGAGTCAATGTTTCGCATACATATAATATAACTGGTAGAATAACTGTTTTATATATTTTCAGTTTAACGTTTTTTTGAAATGAGTTGGGACACTAAGAGTAGGCCTATCTGTAATGCTAAATCACAGGCATTTCTATACATTGCATTGTGTTTGAATGCCAGGTAGTTTTTGTCAGCAGTGTTGACCAGTGACATAGTTGTATCAATCATATGAGCCTCCTAATAAAGTACCTAACAAACCATACAAACATTTTACCTGTTTATTACTTGACTAAATAAACTGAAAAATGCAGAATAACTGAATTAAAAGAATGTGGTAAGTGTGAGTAGGGGTTGGAGGTAGTAGACCCTTGCCTCAGGTTGCAGTGACGTATTTATTTTCTGTTAGTCCAGTATAGTAAGTTGTTAGTGACAATGTCACGTGCGAAAGTTAGACCCTAAATTCACAGTATAAGTTATACACATTTAAGTCTGACAGACAGTAGCTGGAAATCATTGCTTATTTAATTTCTCTGTACGTAACATTATCCAGAAACCCGTAGCATAGAAATTCTGACGATATTTCACTAACTTCATATCCTACTTCAAGTAAGGTAAAAGGTAAAGTAATCCCACTACAGGCCTCAGGAGGCCCTTGGAGTAGTAGGAGGTTAGGACTCCCACTTTTTCTGGACAATCGGCACATGATGTCAGTCGGGTGCTCAGCCCAGTGTGACGACCGCCTTTAACACCAGAACAAGCGTCTGGTACATCATTTCGTTTCCGTCTAGACTTAGAGGCTGAGTGGAACCCAGGGCCATAGTACTGCCAGAAGGTTGGGTAAGTTTAAAAATCCTGACCCCATCGGGAATTCGAACCCTCGACCTTCCGGCAGTGCCTTCTTTTAATCACTACGCCCCAAATATTTTGGCACTGATTATACCAATTTCCTAGGCCTTAGCTTGTACCAAACGGTGGAAGGAGATAACTTTCCACATCTTCACCACTAGCGCCATTTCTTCTCCTCAAAAGGCTTATAAAAACGGTTTTAAAACGGTTCGAGTTAGTAAAGCCCTGTCTTTGGAATTCTTCTCTTTTGTATGATTCAATAAACTCAACCTTGAAGCACAAATTCTAAAGATAGGCTACATTTAAAAATATCCAGAGGTGTGGTGACAAGATCACATTCTCCCCCAGGTCAAGCATTATGCTTGTATACATCAGAGTGAAGATGTAGAAACTGTATTTCATAAATGCAGCATACTTACTTACTCACTGGCACTATCGAACCCGTAGGTTCATGGCCGCGCGGACATAAGCTCTCCATACATCCCTATCCTGAGCCAATGCTTTCCAATCATTCCCTGTATAATCTACTTCCCTCAAATCATAGTTAATGTTGTTCTCCCACCTCATTCTTGGTCTACCAACTGGGCGTTTTCCTTCTGGCTTTCCTACAAGAAGTTTCCATGCACGTCTTTCATTCCCCATACGCGCAACATGCCCTGCCCATCGCAGTCTACGAGACTTAACTGTTCTTATTATATCTGGCTTCCTAAGCATAATTTATGTAAAATTGTCAGTTCATAAACCAAAGAGTTTTTGTATTAAAAATTTGTCACAATAATGTAACTATCATTGTAGACTTTCACGGCCGGCGTCTTGATCCATATTTGGTTCGTCTTCCGGGCTTATAGGCCGTGGTCTGGTTGTCTTCTTACTCGACGTTTCATCTACTGCTGCGGTAGACATCATCAGGAGATACTGCGTGCTTTCTGTGAACTCCTCAACAGTTGGCTGCAGACTGGTGGTAGGTCGTTGGAAACTGTCTCTCTGTTTATAGCTAAACCCCGGGTGGAGGGGAGGTTTTCTGCGCGCACCGAGTTGTGCGCTGTATTGCCGTGTGCCGAAGTCATAGGCTTCGTTGTCGTGTTAAGCAGTGCTGGGATCCAAATTTTGTTTATCTTCAAGGTTTCTTCTTTTTTGTTGAAGGAATTTTTATGTTTGTATATTTCTATGGCTTCTCTGTATAGTCTGGTGTAGTAATGTGATGTTTGTGATAATACCTGGGTATCTTCAAATCTTATAATATGTTGTTGGTTGTTCATACAGTGTTCCGCTATTGCCGATTTTTCATTTTGTTTTAACCTGCAGTGTCTCATGTGTTCTTGTAATCGTGTGTTGATCATTCTCTTTGTTGTACCGATGTACACCTCTCCACAACTGCACGGGATACGATATATACCGGCATGACTCAAAGGATCTCTAGTGTCTTTGGCTGGGCGCAGTATATTGCTGATTTTTTGTGTTGGTTTGTAGGTTGTTGCTATGTTGTATTTCTTTAATAATCGTCCAATTTTCTCTGTTGTTGTTTTGATATAAGGTAGGTAAACCTTACCATTTATCTCTTCCTTGTTTTCGTTTTCGGGCCTATATTTCTTTGGATTTATGGCTCGACGAACATCTGTTTTACTGTATCCATTGGTAAGAAAAGCTGCATGGAGATGATTGATTTCTTCTTGCAGATACTGTGTTCCGAAATCCTTTTGGCTCGTTCAACCAGGGTTTTTATTATCCCGCGTTTTTGTCTAGGATGGTGGTTAGACTGTTTGTGTAGGTATCTGTCTGTGTGAGTATTTTCCTGTAAACCTTGTGTCCAAGTGTCATGTCTTGGTTTCGGATTACCAAAACATCCAAAAAAGGTAGACTGTTGTCATGTTCCTTTCCAGGGTGAATTGGATGCTGGGGACAAATCCCATTTATGTGCTTCTTGAAGTTATCTAGTTCCTCCTCACCGTGTTCCCAAATGACGAAGGTGTCATCCACATATCTTAGCCAAACTGTGGGTCTTAAGGTAGCATTCTCCAAAGCCTGTTTTTCAAATTTTTCCATGTAGAAATTTGCTATTACGGACTTAATGGACTTCCCATGGCCACGCCGTCTATCTGTTCGTAGAATATACCTCTCCATTGAAAATAAGATTCTGTGAGACATATGTTGTAGAGCGCTGTTATGTCTGGAGGAAAGAGTTCTTGTAAGTATGTCCTAGTTTCTCCGATAGGTACCTTAGTGAATAATGCAACCACATCGAAGCTTAGTGTTATGTCATTCGGCTTGAGTTTCATAGTGTCTATTTTTTCAATGAAGTGTGTGGAGTCTCTTACAAAAGTATCGGTTTTACCAATATATGGTTTCAGCAGTGAGGCGAGATACTTGGCAAGTTCATATGTAGGTGAACCAATGGCCGAAACAATAGGTCTGAGTGGTGTTCCTTCCTTGTGTATCTTAGGTAATCCATACAATCTAGGTGGCAATGCTTCTGATTTGCACAATCTATGTTTAATGTCTTCATCCAGTGAGGAAATCTTGATGAGTTTATTAGATTTACGTAGAACCCTTGTTGTGGGATCATTTTTAAGAATCTTGTATGTCCCTGGATCTAAAAGCTGCTGTATTTTCTGGTTGTATTGCTCGGTTTCCATGATGACGGTAGCATTTCCTTTATCTGCAGGGAGAATGATGATATCTTTGTCTGAGTTTAAAGTTTGTAAAGATTCTTTTTCTTTTCTTGATAAATTGCTCGTAGGTGGTTTGCTTTTACGGAGAATGCGGGACACTTCGCCCCTTATTACCTCACTCTGATGAAGAGGCAGCTGTCTTATTCCGATACTTTTGTAAGAGACTCCACACACTTCATTGAAAAAATAGACACTATGAAACTCAAGCCGAATGACATAACACTAAGCTTCGATGTGGTTGCATTATTCACTAAGGTACCTATCGGAGAAACTAGGACATACTTACAAGAACTCTTTCCTCCAGACATAACAGCGCTCTACAACATATGTCTCACAGAATCTTATTTTCAATGGAGAGGTATATTCTACGAACAGATAGACGGCGTGGCCATGGGAAGTCCATTAAGTCCCGTAATAGCAAATTTCTACATGGAAAAATTTGAAAAACAGGCTTTGGAGAATGCTACCTTAAGACCCACAGTTTGGCTAAGATATGTGGATGACACCTTCGTCATTTGGGAACACGGTGAGGAGGAACTAGATAACTTCAAGAAGCACATAAATGGGATTGTCCCAGCATCCAATTCACCCTGGAAAAGGAACATGACAACAGTCTACCTTTTTTGGATGTTTTGGTAATCCGAAACCAAGACATGACACTTGGACACAAGGTTTACAGGAAAAATACTCACACAGACAGATACCTACACAAACAGTCTAACCACCATCCTAGACAAAAACGCGGGATAATAAAAACCCTGGTTGAACGAGCCAAAAGGATTTCGGAACCACAGTATCTGCAAGAAGAAATCAATCATCTCCATGCAGCTTTTCTTACCAATGGATACAGTAAAACAGATGTTCGTCGAGCCATAAATCCAAAGAAATATAGGCCCGAAAACGAAAACAAGGAAGAGATAAATGGTAAGGTTACCTACCTTATATCAAAACAACAACAGAGAAAATTGGACGATTATTAAAGAAATACAACATAGCAACAACCTACAAACCAACACAAAAAATCAGCAATATACTGCGCCCAGCAAAAGACACTAGAGATCCTTTGAGTCATGCCGGTATATATCGTATCCCGTGCAGTTGTGGAGAGGTGTACATCGGTACAACAAAGAGAATGATCAACACACGATTACAAGAACACATGAGACACTGCAGGTTAAAACAAAATGAAAAATCGGCAATAGCGGAACACTGTATGAACAACCAACAACATATTATAAGATTTGAAGATACCCAGGTATTATCACAAACATCACATTACTACACCAGACTATACAGAGAAGCCATAGAAATATACAAACATAAAAATTCCTTCAACAAAAAAGAAGAAACCTTGAAGATAAACAAAATTTGGATCCCAGCACTGCTTAACACGACAACGAAGCCTATGACTTCGGCACACGGCAATACAGCGCACAACTCGGTGCGCGCAGAAAACCTCCCCTCCACCCGGGGTTTAGCTATAAACAGAGAGACAGTTTCCAACGACCTACCACCAGTCTGCAGCCGACTGTTGAGGAGTTCACAGAAAGCACGCAGTATCTCCTGATGATGTCTACCGCAGCAGTAGATGAAACGTCGAGTAAGAAGACAACCAGACCACGGCCTATAAGCCCGGAAGACGAACCAAATATGAATGTAACTATCATAAACAGTGATGGACGATATAAATTCAACATGTAAATAACAGCTGGACAGTACAACACTAACAATATATGCTGATGATGATGATAATAATAATAATAATAATAACAACAATAATGATAATGTTAATAATAATGATGTCAATAATAATATCTATCTATCGTCGGGTTTTTACAGCTGCTGCCGTCTTCCCGTACCAAATCTCCAAAGCCTACGGTTTTGGGCATCTTCGATTTAGCCCTCTAGCTTGCATTATTGTCTTCATGTTTTCGTTCCATGTTAACCTTGGTCTCCCTCTTTTCTTCTTTCTGTTCGGATGCCATTCATATAGTTGCTTCGGCCATCGCTCATCTTCCATTCTTAAGACATATCCTAACCACTTTAATTCCTTCTCCTCAATTCTTTCAATTATGCTTTCTTCTGCTTCCATTATGTTTCTAATTTCCTTATTTGTGACATGTTCTAATCTAGACTTTCTGGCACTTCTTCGTAAATAATCCATTTCTAGAGCTATTAGTCTATTCTTGTAGTACTTATTGGATTGTCCATACCTCACTTCCGTACATTGCAACAGATTCCACCAATGTTTTACCAATATATTTTTTTGTGTCTTTCCAAATATGCTTATCCCACCATATGGAATTTAACGATATTATTTTGTTACTCAATTCAATTCTATGTTTTATGTTCTCTTTGCCTATACCTTCAATGTTATCCATAATTATTCCCAAATATTTAGTTTGTTTCACTTGCTTTATTTGGATTCCTTCTTGCAATAGGCCTATTAAATTTTCTCGTTCATTGCTATTTATTGCCAGATATTCTGTCAATAATAATAATAATATAAAAAATAATAATTACTATTATTAATATTTAGATTTCCATCAAGTAAACACCAATTCAACTGATTATTATTAATATAGTATATTTCAAAACATGAGGACCTCGCCTCACACCACTGGTTCATGGCAGTTATCAATGACAAGAACAACCCTCCCGAGTTAACAATTACATTGTGCTGTTTCTAGAAGCGTGTCTCTTTTGTCCACTGGTATTTAAAGGATTACAGGAAGGTTTGCCTTTTGTTCGCAGGAATTTTTTAATGGAGAAAAGAGGGGGGGGATTCCTATCACCATACAAGTCCACCGCTGTGGTCTCGAGGTAGCGTGCTGCCTTGTCACGCAGCGGGCCCGGGTTCAATCCCCGGTTGGGACTGTTTTTCTGGGTAAGGTTTTTCTCGGGGTTTTTCCTCACCTGTTAGACAAATGTCAGGAAAACTTTAAGGCCCAAACGGTCCCCGAAATCATATGGCCATCATCATCATCATCATTATCATCCTTATCATTATCATCTCATCATCATCATCCTTCACCGGTGTGGAAAGCAACAGGAAGCTACCACACCTACAATTCCCTAGTAAAACTGCAAGCATAGTATGAAAATGCTATAATTGCAGTGAAAGACTTGCCCTCGGGCAGAATTACTATAAAAAATCACCATGCAATATTAATAAGATCAATATTCATAGGACTAACAATGTTTTGAGGCAACTATTATCATTGTACATCAAGTGAGAAATTAAAAAAAAAACATTTTATTGATATCCATTTACGCCCAAAATCAAATTTGATAAACTTTTTAAATCAGTATGTCTAAGGGATTCAAAATTGGACGAAATAAAACATTGAATGCATTATGTTTTGCAGATGATGTAGTATTAATTTTTGACAGAGAAGTCAGGCTACAAAAAGCAGTCTATCAGTTAAATAATATACCTATGTAAGAAATGTAATATGACAATTTCAAAATTAAAAACTAAAGTAATGGCGTTCCATGGAAAGTAACTACCCAGTAAGAACAAAAATAGTAATAGAATATAAAGTGCTGGAACAGGTTTCACACTTCCAGAATCTTGCTGCGATATAACTTATGAAGAAGAACAAGATATAAATAAGAAAATGCAGAAATTTCAACATATTTGTGGAACAATCAGACGAACACTGAGGAACAAAGTAAGAAAGGAAACGCAGCTAAGATTTTACTCAACGATGACACTACCAGTGGCGATGTATGGAAGTGAAGCCTGGGTCCTGAAGGAAAAAGAAAAAAAGTAAAAATCAGGCAGCGGAAATGAGATTCCTACGGGCTGTGGAAGGTTGTACAAGAGAAGATCATATTAGAAATGAGAATATTAGAGAGAAGTTAAAGTACAACCACTTCTTTAACAAATAGACAAACACAGGAACAATTCGATAGAACATCTGCAAAGAATTAGAGAGGATAGGATACCAAAGATGGCACTGATGTATAATCCTGGAGGACGAAGATCGGTGGGAAGACCAAGAAAGCGCTGTGCTGAACAGATGTGAGATCGGATCAGGCAAACACCTAATCTGTGATGTTTGATGATGACGATAGTAAAGTAAAGTAAAGTGATCCCACAACACGCCCGGAGGCCCTTGGGGTAGTAGGAGGTTAAGGCTCCCACTTTTTCTAGACAATCGGCACTTTATGTCCGCCGGGTTGTCAGCCCTGCGCGACGGCCGCCTTTACCTCCAGAACAAGCGCCTGGTACTCATTTCCGTTAGAGGCTGAGTCGACCCCAGGGCCATCGTGCCGCCAGAGGGTTGGGCCAGTTTAAAAATCCTGACCCCAACGGGACTTGAACCATCGACCCTCCGGCTTGTAGCTCAGTGCCTTAACCACTACGCTACGGCGTGCCCCGATGATGATAGTACTATATGAAATTCAATTGAAACAAAATAATCAATATAACATTTACTTAAACCTGATACCGAAAGCTCAAAATTAAGATAAATTTCTAAGAACTAATTTTTTTTTCGTCGGTTGACGGAATAATTTAGGTCTATGCACTTTTGATTCTATAAAAATTAAAAACGTACGCTCGTATATTAAGAAAAAACGTAAAAACTTATTAACTCACTGACATGGACATAAGCTCTCCATACATTCCTATCCTTAGCCAACATTCTCCAATCACCCCTGCATAATTTACCTCCCACAAACCATGGTTAATGTTATTCTAACATCTCATTCTCGGTCTACCAACTGGGCGTTTTCCCTCTGGTTTTCCTACAAGAGGCTTCCATGTCTCTATTTCATTCTCCATTCGTGCCATAGGTCCTGCCTATCGCAGTCTACAGGACTTAACTGTTATATTATGTGATTTTCTATACAGATCATGCAGCTCGCTGTTGTCTTTTCCATTCACCTGTCTATTCATCCCTTTTTGGTCACAGAATTTTCCTAAAAAGTTCTCGAATACTCTTAATCTTTTCTCCTCCCTTAAAGTGAGAGTCATGTTTCGCATCCACATAATATAACGGAGAAAATAACTGTTTTATATATTTTCAGTTTGACCACCCTCATGGGCTATTGGTCAGCGTTTCTGACTACAGTTAATGAGATCCCGGATTCGATTCCCAGTCAAACCATAGGAATTTTTCCTTAAAGGGAATCATTCATGTGGTTACATTTGGTGTGGAATTTAGGTTAAGAACTCTCCTGACGCTCCATTATCATTTATCACTCATCATATCTTCGGGGTAACGTAACTCCGCCTTCCAGGTGCCCCAACCTAAGAAATGGATTACAATTCCGCCAATGCCAGGGAAAAAAACCAGAAATGTCCTAAAAGACAACCTGGCATTAGAAAAAAATATACTTTCAGTTTAACGTTTAATAAGCTGTTAGTTTATGCTGATGATGTAGTTCTACTGGCCAATAGCGAGCAGATACTAAAGGAAAACACGCACACACTATTGAGTAACACTAAGAAATTAGGACTGGAAGTAAATATCAATAAAACTAAATATATGGTCACACGTAGAAATTCAATATATAATGGAAATGGACAGCTAATGACAAATGAGGGAAATTTTGAGGAAGTGGCTGAATTCAAATACCTAGGAACAATAATCACAAATAGGAATGAGATGCACAGAAATTAAACATAGGCTCAATTCTGGAAATGCGTGCTATTATGCATTGCAGCGATTTTTGATGTCGCAACTCCTTTCAAAAAACGTTAAACTGAAAATATATAAAACTATTATTCTACCAGTTATATTATATGGGTGCGAAACATGGACTCTTACTTTAAGGGAGGAAAGGAGATTACGAGTATTTGAGAATAAAGTTCTTAGGAAGATTTTTGGACCAAAGAGAGATGAACAGACAGGTGAATGGAGAAGACTACTTAACAATGAACTACGTGGTCTTTATAGGAAGCCAGATATAATAAGAAAAGTTAAGTCTCGTAGACTGCGATGCGCAGGACATGTTGCACGTATGGGGAATGAAAGACGTGCATGGAAGCTTCTTGTAGGAAAGCCAGAGGGAAAACGCCCAGTTGGTAGACCAAGAATGAGGTGGGAGAACAACATTAACTATGATTTGAGGGAAGTAGATTATACAGGGAATGAATGATTGGAAGGCATTATCTCAGGATAGGGATGTATGGAGAGCTTATGTCCGCGCGGCCATGAACCTACGGATTCGATAGTGCCAGTGAGTAGGTAAGAGTAAGTAAGTAAGTTTAACTTTTTTTTAGAGAAGTTGGGATGTCAAGAGTTCCCGTAATGCGTAATGACATCCATTTTTCGAATTGAGCCTATGTTTAATTTCTTTGTGCATCTCATCATGAAATAATCATTAACTAACTCTAACTCACTAGCACTATAAAACCCGTAGGTTCATGGCCGCGCAGACACAATATCTCCATACATCCCTATCCTGAGCTAATGTTTTCCAATCATTCCCTGTATAATCAAAGAACTTTATTCTCAAATACTGTAATTTTTTCCCCTCCTATAAGGGCACTGGTCAACATGAGTTTTGTCTCATGAGTACGAATAGTTGTACTTAGTGCAGTTTTTTATCGTGTTTTCAAATATGTATTCGGAATTTCTCCATCGCCCACAGTTTCTTTATTTCAATTTAAATTAATGGATTTAAATAATTATTCTCTTTAATAAACCTAGATTTCTTCCCGGAAAATCTTGGTGCAGTGAGCGATGAGCACGGGGAACACTTTCATCAGGAGACTTCAGCTAAGGAAAATAGATATCAAGGCAAATGGAATCCTAATATGCTGGCCGATTACTGTTGGACCATCAAGAGGGATGCTCCACAGGCGAAATATAGCAGAAAATCGTCGTTTCTTACTTTCTAGGTGAGTCCGAATGTTCGAATATTGTGTAGTTACGAATGTAGAAAATATTAAAGTGTTTGCGTCCCTCGGAAACCTTGCATGATGGAGAAAAAGTGATATTATATTTGAATTCAGGAGAAAAAATACTATCAGAATCACATATTTTTCTTTCTGAGACAAAAAAAAAAGTTTATTTTTTGTTGCTCAGTGTGTTTATCGTAAGTGACTTACATGGCAGGTGCACCGGTAGCGCCACAGAATTTGTCTTTGTGGATAAGGTCAAAAAAGGGTTTGCTCAGTTACCTGATAACCCTGCATTCCAGATACAAGAAGTATCAGATACGAAAATAATGAAACCTGGTTTAGGAAACTAAAATTATTTAAGTAACTTACGTTAGCTATGTATAAATATACAT